>PVLD010005569.1:0-24919 GCA_004027595.1 Dinomys branickii
TTATGTTTTTTTCCCTTATCTCATACCATTTTCATTCTTTTCCATATTCCAGGTTTGTGCACTTACTGTTTAGGTAAATTTTATGGCATGAAGTCCTCTCCAGAAATCTCTCAGTAGGGGTTCATTGAATTTGAGTTTATTGATTTTTGTTTGCAGTTTTGTGTGCATGGGAGTGCGCAAGGAGAGGGATTGAGGAAACCTCTTTGTTTTTTCAGACGGTCTCACTAGTTCAGGCTGGCTTTGAACTTACTTTCTAATGGGAGCCAGAGGGCATGCAGACAAGTAATTCCTATGTATTTTTCTAGTCCTTCCTTTTCAGAAGCAACAAATGAGTTGTGTAGATATTTAATCAGATGTGTTCAGTCTCACAGCTAGTTAGCCATGTTTGTGCTGGATCTCTGGTCTCCAGCCTGCATTTCCTGCGCACATCTGCCTTCCTGCACGGCTTTCCTTAATAAAAGATAATTAAATACTTAAAACATTACTAATATGACATGAGTTGCTTTGGGCTGTGTCTAAGTAAAAATCATTTAATCGCAGATACAGCCTTTGAAATATGCCTAGGAAATGTTCCCTTTGGAGACATACTTCGTGCTAAAGCAATGTAAGTGACCTCAGCAGCATAGGTGAGAGCGTCTCAGCAGTGTCTCCAGAAGAGTCATGGAGATGGCTGGGCGGGACAGTGGCCCAAGGCCCTGCTGTGCTTGGTGAGAGCTAGAGAGCTGAAGTTGCCTATGGAATTTCTGCAGCAGGAGCATCTGCATACTCCACTCGTTGTCCCCCAGGACACAGCAGAGGACGCAGAGAGAGCACCAGCTAGCTCCTCCTGGCTGGGAACTGTGGAGACTGTTGATGCTCAAGATCACTGTGAATGATGAGGGAGAGCTTGTCGGCCAGACCAGAGCACACTAGACCAGAGAGCTGGTCTTGTGGGGAAAGAGACCCTCCTGGCTGTGACCGCACTTGTCTGGGAAGTGGGAAGCTAAGGCACTGCAAAGAGGTGGCTCCTCATAGGAGTGGGGGCTCCTTGGAGGATCTATGGCTAGAAGTGACACAATTCGCATTAGAGACCCTTGCCAGTCTTGGGACCTGGAGAAGTAGGGATGGGGTCCAACCTGGGCCAGAGCCAGGGCCAGGAGGGGCAGTTGAGGCCTTCAGGGTGCAGGGCAGGAGCCTCTGAAGGAGCTTGGAGTTGGAGCCCAGGACACTGCCTGGGGAGGGGGTCTGTTGGCCTTCCGCAGCCTCTGCACAGGCGCACCACGCTTCTCTGCTGCTCACACCGCACCTCTGGGCCGCACCTTCAGCGCTCTCGGTGCCTCCCTGGGACCTCACCTGTGCCCTCCTGTCTCGTTCCTGCACTTGTGTGTTGTCCCCCGCAAGGTTTGTAGCTGCAGGTTTGTGAACAAAGTGGATGTATTAGTAGCAAGAACTCTCAAAAGCCTTTTTTGTTGTTTTAACTAGATGGTCTTGTCTGCTTGGAAATGTATGAAGGGTACCACAGCCTATGCCCAGTGGGCTTTCTTTTAATGACTTCGGGAAGACACAGTCAGGGTCATGTCATGTGCTACGGTGGCCTGGGTCTAAAGGAAAAGCGTAAGATGAGAGTGTCCTGAAGGTAAGGGCTTAAGGCTGACTGTCACCTTGACAGGACCAGGAGACACCTGCAAAGGAGTGGTGCTTGTGGGCACCGCTCTGCTCTGCCCACTGCCCTCCCAGGTGTGGGGAGGGGGCCGTTCCCCTCCACCAGGGCCACAGGCTCTGAACCAGGGGCCTTTTAGTGGTCAGTATCAGGCACCTTGTCCCCATGGCAGGAAAGCTGACAGCACAGGGTGAGTTTCTTGTTTGACTTTTTTAAAGGTAGGATTTGAAGGAGGAGGTGTGTGTGTGTTGGAGCTGGTGGCCACCCCTTTGGGCAACTCCGAGGAAGTGTTTCCCAGACTGGGCTGCTGCAGGGTAGCTTAGCTTATTAGCAAGGGGACTGTTGACTAGTGGGCATCCGTGCAGACAGATGGTCCTGCTCCTGTGTACATTATGTGTTTTCTAAGATATGCATAGGAGCTATTTGTGTAGTTAATTGTGTTTGACTGCAATTAAAAAATTATTTTACAAAAATGAAGAAAAACGGATACAATGGTAAGAAGCACATATCTTGCTATAAAGTAAACAGAGCCAGTTATAGTGGTGCACACCTGTAGTCTCAGCACTCAGAAGCCTGAGACAGGAGGGTTACTATGAATTGAGGCCAGCCTGGGCTCCATAGTGAGACCTTATCCCAAAACCCAAAAAAATAAAAGAAGAAAGTAGACAGATGGAAATCATTAGCTGTGTCAAAGACAGGCTAGCCCGTGGTTTTTTTTTTTTAAAGTTAATATTAACAATAAAGAAAACATAGAGAATATATATAATTTAAAATTACGTGAAAAGGCAAGGTCAGACCAGGTTTCAAAGTGGGTTTTAAGCTAGCCGCTTTTCCATAATGGAGGCCCACCTTTCCCTGCAGTATACAACTGTCCTCTCAGTGCACTGGCTTCCAGGGACCTTTCAGGACTGCAGTGTTAACAGAGCTCAGAGTGACCTGTTTTATCTGTCTGAGCTCCTGTATCTCCTGACGTCTTTTGACTAAAGCGTAGCTTCCACTCATCACCCGAGTTCCCTCCAGTTCCTGAGACTGCCTGCAAGGACTGACAGCTGCGTCCTCCTCGCTGAACTTCCCTCTCTTGCTTGAGAGTCTAGGGAGCCCTTTGTTCCCTTGTCTGGGACACCCTGCTCCCCATTCTGCTGTGGCCTTGGTGTCACATGGCCTCAGGAGCCACCGGTGCCTCACCCTGCCAGGCGCCCCTTCCCTGAGCATCGTGGGGCTGCAGAGTGCCTGTGTCCCGGTGCGTGGTGAAACTGCGTGGAGGGCTCCATGTGCGATGGTGGGCATGCAGTGTGCCCCTGAGGGTGGAAGGGGGGGTGGCCGCCGTGTGCAGGTCTTCCAGGGTAGTGACTTGGACATACGGGTTTCAGCTCTTTGCTGTGCCATTTGGGTAACTTGAGTGCTCCTCATTTTCTTCTGTACCCCTGCCACTGTGGTGAGCACTCCTTCCAACTGAGTTCCCAGTGACACGGGGCATGGGTTCCCAGGAGTCCCTGCTTCTTGGACCTGAGGGTGGGCAGGGTAGGATGAGTCTGGATTGGCTGGGCTTTCAGAAGTTAAAACTTGTGAGAAAAGAGATTTTTAAGTCATGTGAAAATTACTTTTGTCATTTCTTTCCTCATTAAGTGCTAGGTGTTAGCCAGAATGGGTTGAGTGTTGTGGTATAGGCCTTCATCCTGCTGTGGCGGAAACCTCCTCACAGACCAGACTCACACTACCTTTGCCCATGCCTGGGTCCTGCCCGCCAGGCTCTGCACCCAGTCTCACCTGTTCCACTTCCCCCTGGGAGGCACTGTGTTGGCCCTGTAGGTCCCCAAATTTGGGGACTCCACTGCATAGCTTGGCCTCTCCCTGGTAAGAATATATTGGGATAGGGAGAGCTTTGCAACATGTGAGTATAGAGATGAGGCTTGTATTGATACTTGGAAAGGTTCTCTTCAGAAGAGGTTTCTGGCCTTTAGTCCTGCTTTAGAGGGAATCGACATTAGACAAAAGCATGAGGTGGGGCCTGGTGGTGCTCACCTATAATCTCAGCACTTAGGAGACAGAGGTGGGAGGATTGTAAATTTCAGCACAGCCTGGCCAGTTAGCAAGATCCTTTCTCAAAAAAAAAACTAGAAAAGAGCTCAAAAACCCCTCTATAAAAGTTATCTTTTATTTATCTTTCCTGTTGACAGAGAACATTGCAGTAGTTTCCAGTTTTTTACTCTTACAGTATTACTATAGGAACAGTTCTTGCTGTCCATTTGGAATGTTGACACTCACCTTTAAGAAATCCATGCTGAAGAACCTTCCAAAGTAGTAATACTGGTTTATAACTGCTACTAGTAGTTGTATTTGCTCCGCATCTTCTATAACTGCAGGGATTAGGTTTATACATTTAGGCAGTCTAGTGAATATAGTAACATTGTTTCTCATGCCCAGGAGTTTTGCTACTTTTCTTAGGTGTAAGGATGACATTATGGTAATGTAAAATATGGCTACATTTCAAAAAAACATGTGTATCGACATATGTAGGGATGAGACAAAATAACTGACATTTACTTTAAAATTCTTTAGCAAATTATAAAGCACATTTTGGGGCCAGCTATCCAGATTGAAATAGGAATATAGATTAAAGTATTATTGCATTGTTTAATTTATTATTCTGTGCTTTATCCATTCTTAGAAAGCGTATGTTGAATATTTAAGAGACTGGCCCACAATGTATGAAAATTTACACTCAAATGATTTAGAAAAAAAATCACATATGTTATCTACCTGCCTGCCTGCCTGCCTGCCTGCCTACCTACCTCTCTACCTCTCTGTGTGCTTGCTGTTACTAAGAACCCACTACAGCCAGGTGTGGTGGCACATGCCTGTAATTGCAGCACTTGGAAGGCTGAGGCAGGAGGATCGTTGCGAGTTCAAGACCAACCTGGGCTACAAAATGAGCTCAAGGCCAGTCTGAACTGCATAGCGAGACCCTGTCTCAAAAAAAAACCCCACTTCATGGGTTTTTCTTTTGAGGGGTACTGGAGGTAGAACCTTGGGCTTGGGTGTGCTGAAAACACGCTGACGCTGATGCAGAGCCGCAGCCCCAGCCTCCTGCCATGTGGACGTAACCCTGTTAGCCTGTATAATAGCTCTTACACTCCAGTTTTCTTGCAATTGAAAACTAAGCCAAATTTTGTCCTTAATGATGTTCTGTCCTGGAGCTTCATTTCTGTAGCCATGCCCATTCCTGAACATTGAGATTGTCTCTCCTCCCTGAGTGTAAACAGCAGGAGCACACTGGGAAGTGGCTCCCTTTGCCTCCTCGGCTCTGTAGATCGTGGTTCCCAGTTAATGCATCCATAGCACTCTGTATGGCTCTTATGACAGTGCAGTTAATTATTCATGGAATCACTTCTTTCTACAGCCAAAAGGATTGCTCCAGAGGAGCAGGGGCTGGTCAGGACGTGACTCAGTGACACAGCACCTGCCTGGCAAGTACGAGGTCCTGAGTTTGATTCTCAGTACCAAAAAAAAAAAAAGCACGGTTTGTCTGGTCACAGCTGTAGGAGCAGCACCAGGTGCACAGTAGGCCTGAAGGATTTGTTAAATCATTGAGAAAGAGTTTGCGTATAACATTAGTGGTGCTGCCCTTTTACTGAGGGTTCAACCGGGGCCCCTGCACTGAGCTGCATCCCCAGCTCACTTTTGTTTTGAGACAAAGCCTCACTAAGTTGCTGGGGTTGGGATTGAACTTGCAGTTCTACCTCAGCTTCCCCAGAATTGGGATTACAGGTATGTGCCCCCATGCCAGGATGACATATTAACTTATTATGAAATGTCACTCTGCTGCAGCTGACTTTGAAAGCTCCAAAGGAACCCATTTCTATGGCAGTGCTCGCTGAAGATTTCTTTATTGGATGAAGAAAACAACCTGACAAGATTCAAGCACTGGAAGTGGTGGAACTCACTGTGGAAAGCCCCCTTCCACCACCCTCACCCTCTGGGGTCACCTGTGGTTCAGCTTCCGCTTTCTGGGGTGAAGCCACAGGGAAGGGAAAATAACCATGGGAAGCGTGTGGCAGCAGAGCTTTCCGTGACACAGCCTCCTGTCTTCCGCAGCTGCTGATGACACGGAGGGCTGCCCTCATGGGTCCTGGTTATGCATGGATTGTGTTGTGTGGAGGGGGGGTTAGGACTGTGAAGTGAGGCTTATATACAGTTACACTTTTTGTGTTTTTTTTTGGTATAGGGAATCGAGCTCAGGACCTTGCGTTTGCCAAGAAAGGTGCTGTGCTGCTGAGCTATATCCCCGGCCCGTACAGTTGGTTTTAAATATGCACTCTATCCAACCCTTTGCTCCCCTGCCCAGAACCCTTGGCAAGAGGTGGGCTTGAAAGCAAGAATATTTTTAGTAAGCGCCATCCTGCCACCCCCGCCATTGGGGATGGAACCCAGGACTTGGCATGTGCCAGGCAAGCAGTTTCCCCAGCACCATGCCAGTGAGGTTTAAGAGGACCGCTGTAACCACTGACGCAGAAGTTGTTGACATGAATGAACCCCTAAGTGAGGTCTAAAGGTACTGCTCCGTGGAGTCTGCAGTAGATGGTGTGTTGAGCATGTGTAGGGCTCAGTCTCCACTGCTTCCCAGACAAAAACAAGAAAGCCCCAAAGTTAAAAGCCTCATTTTATGTAGTAGTAGCATAAAAGCCTGTTTCTTCTTGCGTCTGTGATTTTGATATGTTCATAATCTTTTTATTGCCAAAACTGTAATACTTTAATGTTGTACACTTGGTGAGACTGTGTATATGTGTCTCTGTGTGTCTCTGTCTCTCTGTCTGTCTGTGTCTGCATTCATGCTAGGCTCTCATGCCCAGACTGGTTCAAAGTCCGGGTGCAAGCCACCCTCTGCGTCAGCCACCCTCAGTTGTGTAGCAGCCACACGGAGATGGTTTTATCGTAGTGGAAGGGGGCCTAGCGCACCTGGGCCTGCACTCATCAGTGCTGTGCTCTGCATCAGCAGCTCTCAGAACTGGGCGTCACAGGCAAGGTGAGAGCCTTGGGAGAGCGAAGGGGAGACCCCAGTGCACTCCTGCTGTGAGCATTCTCCATGCTGCGCACTTCGTGTGCGTGCTTTTTCTGTGCATCCTGTGCAAAGTGCATCTGTACATTCATGCATATGCATACCCTAAAGACAGCCTTCCAGCAGCGACAGACCTTGCACGCAGCACTTTCCCAGAAGGCTGCATTGCCCCTTCACAGCATAATGTCTTCGATTGTGTAGGTACACTGTTGTCCGCCCAGTGATATGTTTCTCAGAAAATACCTCCTTTGCCGAGTGACTTGGGGCAGGACATGTGCATGAGGTGGGGCCCAGGCACCCGTGCGCTAGAGGGGTGGAGCTGAGGGTCTGATGCCCAGGCTGGGCATGGCTGGGGCGTGCGGGGCTGGTGTGGAACCTCTCATGTTGCAAGCCCGTCCATCCTGAGGGAATAAACTGCTCCACTACATCTGCCTACATCTCAGATGTTTTTGAAGGAATTAATTTATTAGCGCTTACATTTGTCTGTTAGCTCTCCCACTGCTGTACCCTTGTGAGGGTTTAGTGCCTTTTTCTGCCCACTGAGCATTACTTGTTTTTTACTTTTTATTTTTATGAGTCCGTGTTTGCAGTGTGAATGGTTACACTCATCGTGGGGAGTTGTTGCATGTGCCCTACACCTCTTAATTCTTTTTTCATCCCCCCCACTGCCCTCCAGGTCTTGGTCCTATTTCCTTTAGCAAAAGATCCTATTTGTTATTATCTGTCTTTCACTTTTGGGTTTCTCATGTGAGAGAAGTTATACAATAGTTCACTTAACATTATAGTCGAAAGGTGCATTTACTTTCCTACGGGTGACTCTGCCACCGTACTCTGTCGTGGGTAAATACCACATTTTCTTTGTCCATACATCTACTGATGGGCATATAGGCCACTGCCGAGACTTGGCTATTATGATTTGCACTGCTGTGAGTGAACATGGGTGTGCGTGGGTCAGTGTAATTTTTTTGAGGAATCTCCATACTGATTTCCATAGTGGTTGTACTGGTTTACATTCCCACCAGCTATGAAGAAGCACCACCCCGGCTCACCCGCAGTCTTGTCAGCATTTCTTATTTGATTTCTGGATGGTGGCTGTTTTCTCAGGGGTGAGATGTAGCCTCAGAGTTGTTAGTGTCTTATTCTGCAGCTTAAGAAACCCCCCCTCCACCCTGTTGCAGGTTCTTAGCAGAAGCCTAGGGCTTCACATGATGACCCAGAGCAGCATCTCTGCCTCTGTCTCTCTCTGTCTGTCTGTCTTCCTCCCCTCCCCCCTTCCTCTCTGTGTGAGGGAGTACAGATCATGGTTCTCCTATGAGCTCACAGCACAAAACTAAGTGCATGTGGGAGTGAGTGAGGATTCTGTGTCTGAGCACAGGATTGCTTGCTTTGGAGAAGTTAAGAGACTGCTGCAAGGGTTCTGTTGTGCTCATTTTGCTTTGGGATTTTTTTTTTTTTTTTGAGTCAGGGTCTTGCTATGTAGTCCAGGCTGGCCTGGAACTCACAGCAGTCCTCCTGCTTCTGCTCCCAGAGTGCAGGGATTACAGACTTGCGCCACAACTCCTGACTTGCTTTGGGAATTTTAAGGAGAAAGGTGCTTGCTGTTTTGATTTGTCACAGCAAAGCAGCATTCTACTGACTGTGGGAGATTGCGTGTGGGGCTTTCTCAGTGTGTGCCGTACACATCCCGGGCAAAGGCAGAGGATGTTGTCATTCTCTTACTATGGAAAAACATTTACATTTAACATGTAAAAGTGTGAAGAATTAGTCGTGGAATGTTAGAGCCCTGGAAGAAGCTTTTAGGATCCTAATAGTCCACTCTTGCGCTATTAAGGAAACCAAGTCGGGGAGGAGAGGGGCTGAGGCTGTCTCATCCCCAGCTGCCTGCTGGGAAAGGGAGGACACAGGTAGCTCCTGGAGGGCAGCTGCCGGAAGCATATGCGCTGTGTGGGTGTTCACACGGTTTATCAGATGCCAGTGTCGGTGAGGCTGGGGAGGAGGGTGCAGTATCCCATTCTGCACTGTGAGGTTTTAAGAAACAAAACCACTTTTGGAACTAGCATCTTTGGAAAGCAAGTGCACCCTCCTTGCCCTGGAAGGACATGGACTTGTCCCCCACCCCGCCCAAAGCTCTGGAGAGGGAGCCCATGGACGCTGGCTGTGGTGACGTCCAGCCCCACCAGGTGGCAGAGTTGCTTCACTTAAGTGACTTACTCCTTTGCCTTCTCAGTGAGTTACAGCGATCACACATTCCTTTTTTTTGTTTGTTTGGTACCGGGAATTTAACTCAGGACCTTGCACTTGCCAGGCAGGCACTTATGCCACTGAGCCAGATCTCCGGCCCCACCCATCCCTTATTTAAGTAATAAAAGAGGTTTCATGATACTTGAGATCTATAACATTTCTGTGCTGGTTTGAGTTATGAGAGAAATTGCTGCCCTTGGCCACCTTCTTGTGTCAGCCTCCCCCCTGCAGTGCCTAGCGAGGGTGGGTGAGCTGAGGTTACTTGGCAGCACGCACTTGCGTTCCTCCGTGGTGTGGTCTGAGGATGTTACTGGTGGCGCTGCCGACCTGTGGCCCCCGGATCGGAATGCAGGTGGGAACAGATGCGCTCAGCACAAGCACAGCAGCCCTCGGTCCTCACCCGCTTTTGTGCTGGCTTTCCCCCGCCCACGTGGCTGGAGTGCTCAGGGCTGCCCACACTCTCATGACAGAGGGCTGCATGGCATAGGCAGGGCTTCTGCCCCTTCACAGCAGGATGACCTGGGCCACGGAATGGCCCTTTGAGCCTCAGGTTCTCGTTTGGGAGGGAGAGTGAGGATGGGGCTACCAGGGAGGATTAAAGGTAACCCTTAGAGTTTACAGCAGCGACGGCCGCACTGACTGCTTAGCTGCTAGCTGTCACTATCATTCAGTCTGTGGAGCTGTTTAGGGAACTTTCTTTTTCCTTGTTTTTTGGTGGGGTCTGTTTGGGTTTTTGATACAGTGTCTCATTCAACTCCTGCACTCGGAGTGACCCTCCTGCCTCACACTTTTGGGCAGCAGGGCTGCCAGCGTCACCGCGCTCCCCACAGGGAGCTCTTCTTGAGTTGCCATCTCGACCAAGCGCTACTCTCTGTGCTGTCTCCACCTGCCTGCTGCTCACCACCTGTCCCCTTCTGCTCACACCGTGTGCCTAGGCCACTGCAGAACACCCTCTTGGCTCCGCCTTTCTGCCCTGGCCTGCTGCGCAAAATGCTCTCCGTAGTTAGTAGGTGTTACTCAGTAAGTGTCCGGCTCCAGGAACTTTATACCTTCTCTTTTTTTTGGCGGTACTGGGGATTGAACTCAGGACCTGGCATTTGCCAGGCAGTCACTTATTCCACTGAGCTGTATCCCCAGCCCTATACCTTCTCTTGATGAGTGAGCTCTCACTCTGCCTTTAAGTGTTGCCACTTTTACCTGTTGCCTGCCACCTAAAAAGCCGTGGAACTGGTCACAGTGCCACGAGCCAAAGTCCTGATGTGGGAGGCTGAGGCAGGCGGGTCACTGAACACAGGAGTTTGGAGCCAGCCTGTGTAACATGGTGAGACCATGTCTCAAAAACACCAACTGAAACCAGTGTCATGTTCTCACAGTCCGTGTTCTAGTACAGCTGCAGCTCCCTGTGTCTGTATCCATGAGCAGTGAGGTTAGATGACCCCCCCCAGTCACTCAGTAAGAATAGTGACATTGTGCAGGATGGAGTTACATGGCAGTGCAGCTGCTTGCAGAACGGAGTGCAGGTGGCCTTCCCACTGCTTCCCTGCTCACCCCCCTCGCTCTGGACACTCACTCCCGTGGCTGGGGACAGCCCTGGGGAACAAGCTGTGTGGTCTCCAGCTGCGCATAGGGTGCCTCTCACCCAGGTTGAGGTGACTGGGGGACAGTGTGGGGCACTGCCGCCCTCTGCTGGAGAACAGTGGGAGGCCCTGTGCCCTTTGCGCATGCAACCTATGCGGCTCTGAGGCTCTGTCTCCTCTTTCCTTCCACCTTTGGCACCAGGTAGTCTTTGTTTTTCTTGAGGGTACTGGAGCGGGTTTTATTTATTTTTCAGCTGTAAAGCTTCCTTTTGCTTCACTTTAAGGAAGTCGTGTGGGAGACTGCAACAGATGCACCGTGTCCATTTCTATCCCCATTCTGCCAGCAGTACAGGAGGAGCTGAGTGGACGGAGAGCTCCAGGGTCCTGTGGTCAGCAGAAGCAGCACCAGGGTGCTGTGGGGGCGGGGGGACGCGGCGCGGCCAGCTTCCCAGTTAGGTGATGGCCTGATTCTCCTTGGGAAAGCTCATGTCTCCAGCAATCGAAAGAGCTGATTCTAGAGCTGGAGCTCATGTCATCCCACAAAGTGGAGGAAGTGGCTGAGCAGAGAGGCCGACATGGTGCACAGGGCGCGCTTGAGTGAAGGAGGACTAGGAGGAGCTGGAACAGGAAAGCACTGATTTGTTTACGGCAGGTCATTTAGGTCACTTGTGCATAGATGACCGCCCTAGGAATTCGTTAGCATGTCATGTGGAACTGTATAGTGTGGGAAGTTTCTCTCTGACCCTCAGGAGTTGGAAGGTCAGGTAAGTGGTGCTTTTAGCTGGACAACACAAAATTAGCAAGAACGGCACCATTTTGATTTTTAGTTTGGTCCCTGGGGGGCAGTGCCAGAACTTAGTCCAGAACAGCAGCCTCCTGTGGTTTTTATTCAATACCAGCACAGCTGAAGAAGTTACTAAAGGTAGGCCAGGCACTGCAGAACAGACTCTAAGGAGACATTGCCAGCTTGGGTCTGGGCCTCTCTTCCTCACACCTCGCCTGCGCTGTCTTGACTTGCTGGACAGAAAGCCCAGGATCATGACACTGCATGTCACAGCCCTGCCACCCACTTGGCACGTGCTGGTCCCATGAAACTGTGTCGACCATCAGGTGTGCAGAAGTGAAGAGGTGCTGTGTCTGCTGGCGGCTGAGTGGAGTGCTTCACAGGTCCCAGGGGCCCATGCTGCTGGCTTCCTCGAAGCCTTTAAAAGGGTGCTACAGACCTGGGCCAGCAGTGGGCCTGGGAGGGATGCTCCTCGGGGAGAAGTAGTGTTGCTCACACGTGGGCAGCGTCCCGTCCCACCCAGCGCCGCCTTGGGACTTGCTGTGTTCCCTGCCCCGCCCTGGCTGCTGGTGCCCATGGAACATCGGCTGAAGGGCTCGTGCCTCCCTTGTCATTTTAGCTACCTCTTGTCAGGGAGGCTGAGCCAGGCGCAGGAGGCCCCATGACTGATGCGAGCGGAAAGGATGTGAGCAGGTGGCAGCCACCCAGGACCAGGAGGGGCTGTGAATGTACCCTACTGTGAGGGAAAAAGCAAGAGAGACTCTAGAAGACTCCTCCAGCCCCCTTCAGGTCACTTTCAGCTTTTGTGTTCATACCAGGGTCGTTCAGTTTGTTATTTGCTGACGTTTAGGTTAATTGGACATTTGCTGAAAGAACCAGCAAGTTTGTGTTCGTCTTAAAAATAAAAAATGGTAAAATGGTACCTTAGAATTGAAATTAACATTGAGTTACACTGTAGGAATTACGGTTGGAATTGAGGTGTTTTTTTTTGTTTTGTTTTATTTTTTTGTCAATGGGAAACATTTCCCAAGGGTTAGAATGCAAGCTGTAAACTGACTTCTGTTTGCTGCACTGGTTATCAGTGGTACCCAGGAGGAATAAGGCTGCGTGTGACTGGGTCAGCAGGCTGCTGGGGACACAGCCTGGACCAGGAAGTCTCTGTCCACCTCTGCGTGGCCATGCGCAGGGGTCCCTCAGAGCTTCTTTGTCTCTGTTGTTATCACTGCACCTGAAGAGTGAATTTTGGGGGCAAGAAGAATTTCACTTTATTTATTTTACTTATTTCAGAGAGTTTGGTGTTACTTTATTTATTTTTGTCTTTTTGAGACAGGGTCTCGCTATGCAGTTCAGGCTGGCCTTGAGCTCACTTTGTAGCCCAGGCTGGTCTCCAACTCACAACGACCCTCCTGCCTCAGTGTCCCGAGTGCCAGGATTACAGGCGTGCCCACCAGGCCTGGCTTTGTGTTACTTTGTTATTGTGTCAGTCTGCATTGTTTCCCAGTTCACGAGGGGAAGCCGCACATGAGCATAAGCAGTGCTGTGGGAGGAGATCTTTTTCCCTGGTGTCTCCTCAGTACTTGGAAGTTACCAGATGCCCCCTTCTGCTGGAGTATAAGAGGCAAACACCTGGCATGAGGCCACACCAGGAATTGTTTTGTTTTGTTTTTTTTAAAGGCAGAGTCTCACTATGTAGCACAGGGTATCCTCAAACTCGCTTATGTAGCACGTGCTGGCCTCGAACTCAAACTCATGGCAATCCTCCCTCAGCCTTGTGAGTGCTGGGATTGTAGCTGTGTGCCACCACACCCAGCAGGGGTTTTTTTTAATGTGTTACCACACGGCTGGCTCAGTTGTCAGAGCCCATCTCGTGCTCAAGTGCGTGTGTGTGTGTGTGTGTGTATGTTGTGTGTGCATGAGAGAGAGAGAGAGAGAGAGAGAGAGAGAGAGAGAGAGAGAGAGCGGGTTAACCTCAAGTGAGACAAAAAATCAACTCCAGTTTCATATTTCTTTTTAAAGTACAGGTACGGAGGTGATACTTGCTTTAGAAAATTTAAGTAGAGCCAAGGATTTTTGCTTGTTTTGTCTGTTAAAGGGCAGGTACAGAGTGAGTGTAAGCCCCCACTGGCCCACTCACTTCTGGGTGGGCGTCTGTAGGAGCCTCACAGGCCGCACCATGTGGGTCGCGGTACGTGCTCTGGTCTGCCTGTGGCGCAGGTCTTCTGGGTCTGCTGTGGGCGCCACTCACCTTCCCAAGTGCTCACAGCCTCCCCTCTGTCTTCCAGTGGACGAGTACATCGCCATCGCCAAGGAGAAGCACGGGTACAACATGGAGCAGGTAAAGGCTTGCTTCCTTCGTGGCGTGTTCAGGGTGGGCTCGCTGTGCAGCCTCGTGGCTCTGGCCCTCTCTGCTGCCTAAGGCGGGTTGGCGCAGAGCCTTTGGTTGGGAAGGGGGCTGTGCTTTCACCTCTGGGCGGCAAAGCCTGACTGGTCAGAGCAGTCTTTTCGTTAGCATCGCAGTTTATCTCCTGGTGCAGTGTTCCTTGTTTTGAACCACTGGGTGGTAAATGTTTGACTAAGGGTTTTTTTCAAAGTACTATTTGGAGCATTGACATGAAAACTGTAAGACTGATTTTTCTTCCAAAGTATGTTGATAATTGTATTCCCTGTTTAGGTTCCAATTATTGTTTTAAACATAGTAAGTGGGATTAGTACTTTCCCTGGCATTGATCTCCTGTTACAGCCTGCTGGTCACTCACGTTTCTCTTACCTAACAGTCAGTTTACATAAGTGGACTCCTTCAGTTAGCTTGGCCTGGCTTTTAATTACTTTTTCCAAGTCACTGAAGGTACTTTTAGAAAAGCCATCTAGATTCATGTAGTTGAGTATCATTCAAAGCAAAAGAAATAGATTTCTCTTCTAAACCTTATACATAAACTTCACATACTGGTTCAGAAAAGGCATTGTTTTTTGTTTTTAACTTTTAAATGTTTGTAGATGTTACTGGAAATTTTCTAAAGAATACCTGTATGATGGTTTGGATTTTTTGTTTTTGTGGTGGGGAACCCAGGGCCTCACATAAGTTGGGCAAATGGTTGACCACTGAGCTATATCCCCAGCCCTATTCATTTTTACTTTGAAACAGGGTTTCACTGAGTTACCCAGCCTGGCCTCAGACTTGTGATTCTCCTGTCTCAGCCTCCCAAGTAGCTGGGATTACAAGTGTGCGTCACTATGCCCAGTGGTAGCTATAAGAATTCTTAAGGATGCCGGTCTTGACTGTCCATTTGGGGATGATTGTTTTTGGTTTAGCACCGGGTTAGAGTTATCCCTTAGTTATTTCAGGCTGATTAGGTCCACAGTCTCCCCAATGAGTGTACAGCAAAGGCTGAATACAAGAGGCAAAGGGTCAGAGTCCCTCACAGAATTCGAGTCAGGGCTAAGACCAAGACCTTCTCGGGGTGGCCCGTATTTTTTTAGTTTTCAGAATTATCAGAAGAAGGGAAGGGAGCACTCAAGAAGGGTGGAACCACTCAAGGACTTCCCCAAGTAAAGTATTAAATTAACCCACCCAGGAGAGAGATGCCTGAGGTTGCAGTCTTTATCTAGTTGAGGTTGGATCCAAGTGTCCTTGGCTGCGATCCTGTCTTATCCTTTGAGGCTTTCTGGCTTTATCCATTATTACACGTCTCAGTAGGGACCAGTGACTCACAGATGTTCACTTACACTGTGAGTCCACTGCCCATCTCCAGACAAGGAGCCTAGGCCTTACACAGATTCACGAGGAAGCATGAAAAGCCCACTGGATACTTTAAGTCCTGCTCAGGGCTGCTTTGTAGTGATTTCCATCAGTTTAGAACTGTGATATAGAAGTTTTTGCAGGGTAGTATTGCTGGATTATCTCTTGCTTCTGATTTGTTCCTCACCAATTTTTCCCCCTGAGCTGAGGGGAAGACAAACCACTAGGAGTATCAGAGTTTTCTTGTAAAGAAGAGCAACATACTGTGACTCCTTGTCCGTTCCTGCACAAAGGTGTGGCAGTGTGTTGCTTCAGTCCTGCTTCTGCCCTCTCCACTTTGTGACAGTTGGCCGACAGGTTATTCAGTGTTTCTGGGCCTCCATATTCTAACTTGAGAACTGGAAGTAATGTAAAGCCACAGGGGTTGTGAGCTAAGCGAGTTAGTGTACAAAGGACATATGACAGGAAGGCTACCAGGACAGCAACAGGAGGAAGTCAGGAGTCTGTTCACCTGGATGTGAGCTGTGCTGTAGACCATGTCAGATGTGTGTGTGGTGGGAATCTGGGGTCTGCTGCAGACTGTGGCTTCATTTGCAACTCACAGGAGGCAGCACATGCTAGTCACCTCAGCACCCCTGCAGCAGGCAGCTGTGCACGCACTCCAGGAGTGCACGCATTGCAGGAAGCAGGGTAACCAGAAAAGCACTCTGGTGGGCTGGGGATATAGCTCAGTGGAATAAGCGCTTGCCTAGCAAGCGCAGGGTCCTGAGTTCGATCCCCAGTACTGCCAAAAAAAAAAAAAAAAGCAAAAAACAAACAAACAAACAGAAAAGCACTCTGTCCCTGGCATGTGGAGACCTGTGCTCTGAGGGCCGACCGCTGCTCTGTGTCACAGAGTTGCGTGCCTCCGTTGTTGGGAGTGGCCTACCTCCTGCTCTCAGGACCCTCTGGTGGCCAGGAGCCCTGCCCTTGCCTCTGCACCTCCCTCCTGTTTCTTATAGCCCCCCCTGGCAAGGCAGATGTGAGAAGTTAGGATGTTTCAGCATGGCTGAGCAGTGGGAGGTGGGCCCCACCATCCCACACAAAAGCAAGGCAGTGTGCGCAGCCAGGGAGAGAAGCAGGCTAAGAGGAGGCCTACAGGGACCTCACGCTTGGCCCTCAGGCTGATCCCTCTGCACAGACAGACTGCAGCTCACCCAGAAGCAGAAACTGACACAGATACCAGCCTGGGGAAGAACAAGCACCATCACCCGGAAAGGCTGGGCCTTGGGAGCAGATGCCGGGTGGCAGGTGTTATGGTGAGAGTGCTCGGAGCGCTAAAACAGGGTAGGGAGGGCTGTGAACGAACAGTGGATGGGTGAGAGTGAAGTACTGAGAAAGAGAAAACCTCAAAACATGAGAAAAGAACTTCTGCAACTGAAAATGATAACTTAGGTGACAGATTCACTAGAGGGTTTCAGCGGCAGCTTTGAGCAGGCAGAAATAATCAGGGAACTGGAGACAGAATAGTTTAAATTGTTGAATTTGAGGACCAAAAAGAAAAAATTTTCATGACCAGAACCCATCAGCCCCGTGGGACAGCATAAGTGTTTCTGAGGAACATAGCGAATATTGGGGGAGTTCCAGAAAGATAGCAGCTTTTGAAGAAATTAGGACCAGGGTTCAATATGCTGAACAACATGCTGAGAGGAGAAAACTGTCAACAGAGAATCCACTATCTGGTTGGCCTCCTCTTCTTCAAAAGCGAAGAAGTTAAGACACTCCCAGATAACAGGCACGGATGGGCTTGGTTTCACTGGACATGTGCTGCGGAGGTTTGGGGAGTGCAGGGCGAAGGGCACCATGGTGACCCAGCGCCCTTGGAGAAATGGAGGAGACAGCCGGGGCAGGTCCATGGGCGCTGGGAGAGCTCTTGTTCCCCTGCCAGTGGTTTGTGGTCACACTTCAGGTTCTCTACACAACCGAGGAGGCTGATACATCTTTTAGAGTCTGACAGCTGTTCCAGCACTGGTGTTGCTAACTCCACATTGTTCCCACATAACTGGAGAGGCTGGTCTACTTAGAAGACTCACTAGCTCAGGTTTTAGCTTACAGTATATACAGGTAAAATTTCATGATGTCACCAACTGAGAGGTGGGGCAGAGCTGTTTAAGGAGCTAAGTTTTATCCAGCATTGAAACTACGCCAGGATAAACTCAAAATGGAGCATTACAGCTTCAAGATGGACATGTAATCCCTGTGGCAACTAAAGGAAAGTAGCTGTAGAATAGACATACAAAAGGAGGTGAGGAGGGACTTCAAACATCCCCAGTGAACTAAACATGAAAGAAGATAACGACTCAGGAAATGAGGGACAGAAGAAGCTATAAGGTGTAGAGGAAGTAAGTAAATAAAACGAATAAGCAGTTTCTTCAGTGTCAGCAGCTGTGCACATTATGTCTCAATGGGTTGTACTCTCCGGTCAGAACAGAGATTGGCAGAGTGAGTAAAAGCACAGGGTCCCAATGCATCCTGTGACAAAGAGGCCCCTTAGATCCAAAGACATGGGTAGGTGGAAAGGGGGAGGCTGGAGAGTGTCGCTCACCAAACAGTAATAGGGAGAGGAGTGGCTGTGCTGACGTCAGCCAGAATCGCCCCTAGATCAACAGGTTACAAGAGACAAGATCATTTGCTGCTGGTGGGAAAGACAGTGCAGCAGCGCCCTTGCAGAGCACTCTTCGACAGTAGAGCCGCATAATTTAGCAAATCCTCTCCTGGCTCTAGGCCCAAAGGACTGAAAGTAGGAGCTCAGGTGTCCAGTGGATGAATAAACAAACTGTGGTGCTTACAAGCAATGGATTATTGTTCAGTTTAAAAAGAAGGAAGCTCGTTGGCTCAGCATGTGTGAACCTTGGAGACTTTACAGTAGGTGAGATACGCCAGTCACAGGGACAAATGCTGGATGGTTCTGCTTAGCTGAGGGATTATAGAACAGTCTGACCAGAGACCAGAAGTCAAAGGCTGGTTTCCAGGGATAGAAGGACGGGCCCAGGGGCCAGGATAGTAGGTACTGTTCCATGCGTGCAAAGGTTCAGTTTCCCAGGGCGGTGATGGTTCCAACACAGCACGCAATATGTTCAATACAAGTGGACAGTACTTCACCACAGTTGAGATGCTAAACTTCGTGCATTTTACCACCGTAAAAATATTGGGGGGAAAGGGCATAGGGCAGTGTTTTCCACTTAATCAGTTTATGTGAATCAAGCAGTTATTGTCTGGATATAAAATCATACATGCTTTACTTTTGCCAGTACCACTTTAGCTCGGTGCTCGATTCAAGTGTTTGGTCTGAAGTCTCATTCTATCGCTTTTCTAGGCTCTTGGGATGCTCTTTTGGCATAAACATAACATTGAAAAGTCACTGGCTGATCTGCCCAACTTCACCCCCTTCCCAGATGAGTGGACGGTGGAAGATAAAGTCTTATTTGAGCAAGCCTTTAGTTTTCACGGGAAAACTTTTCATAGAATCCAACAAATGGTAAGAGACCATGGGCTTTTGTCCCCCCTCATGTCTGTGTTGTTCGCATGCACGAGAGATGACTATTGTCCTTGACCATGGAGACTCCTGCTTTAATAATGCTTCCTTCAGAAAACGCAGTGCCCTGGTGAGGCCCTTCCCAGCCCAGAGTTACGCTGTACCCTCTCCAGGCCTCCACCCCAGCCTCTTGTTGGGATCCGTCCATCAACTGGGCGGTGAGAGCCCAGGAGGAACCTGAGGTGTGTGTGGGTCCTGTCTGTCTGTGGGCAAGTCTCCTTAGCTTTTTGTTCTGCAAAGCTCTGTGGTAGACTCCTGCATAAAAGCCCTCTGATGTTTGCCTTACATGTTAAAACAAATTTTAAAGAACAAAATCCAAAGTAGTGTTAAGAGTGTTTACTTACATAAAAAACAAATTCATCTTAGTCTGACTTCACAATCTTTCACTGACCCAGTTTCACTCAGTAAACTTCAGAAATTTGAAAACACATTGACAAAAAAAAAAAAAAAAAAAAAAAAAAAAAAAAAAAAAAAAAAAAAAAAAGAATAAAGTTTAAGGGGCTGGGGATATAGCTCAGTGGAATAAGCACCTGCCTAGCAAGCGCGGGTTCCTGAGTTCGATCCCCAGTACCGCAAAAAAAAAAAAGAAAACACATTGAATTGAAAGATGTATTTTGTTGATTTTTTTTATCAGAGAAAAAGGCTGTAACTTAGAACGTTTCTAAATGTGCGAATGATCCTTCTACATCTGAACACATTTGATGTTTAAAGATTGGCTTTAACCCTAAACGAACCCATATTTTATATTTAGCTTCCTGATAAATCTATAGCGAGTCTGGTGAAATTTTACTACTCTTGGAAGAAGACAAGAACCAAAACTAGCGTGATGGATCGCCATGCTCGCAAGCAGAAGCGGGAGCGGGAGGAGAGGTGAGTGAGCCCTGGGCACCTGGCGCTCGCTTGGGCGTGGATTGCAGGTACAGGGGCAGCAGAGGCCACAGCCTACATAAAAGCCACACCTGCGAGTGAGCACGTGCTGCACTCTGCTCTTGCCGCTCTCTGTAGTCAGGAACTTCCATCCCATAAAGGTGGCCCATTTTAATAAGAGAGCTTGTTTTTAGGTTGAAATGTATTTGGTGCGGTAACCCAAGATTCATTTGACATGTGTATTTGGTTTCTTACACAGCAGAGTGTTAAGGATATCTCCAAGGCTCTTTGCAACTATGAAGTTCTAGCTGGTGGTGAAACCTAGTTACTTGGGAGGCTGAGGCAGGAAGATTGCTTGAAACCAACCTGAGCAAAATACCAAGACCTCAATATCTGAAAAAGATTTAATGAAACTATTGATCATGACAGATGTGCATATTCTTTGGCACACAGGCTAGTGGGTCTCTTTAGGGCTCAGTACGCTTACTAAATTCTGATTAAATTTTTCATTTCTTTGTATGCAAGCCTAGTTTATAATTTACAAATTGGGTCTTGCTACAAACTGGTACAGTCAACTAGCAACAAAATCAGAATGACCTCTGGTGATATTGGTCACCCTTGACGAGATGGCAGACATACTGTCTTCTCAGGGCGCAGACACCTCTCCCCGCAGTACTCTCTGCCCCATGCTCCTCCCTGTACTGGCAGGAGGCCGGGCACCCACACCATGTGGCCACGGCAGTAGCAAAGACTTGCTTGTGAAAGTAATGGCAGGAACAAGGCCTTTGCCCAGGCTCTGCTCCAGGCACCTGCAGCTAGGACTTCTCCCTACACAGTGGTGATTGGGTCATGTGCATGCCAGGGTCACATCCTGAGTGCTCTGCAGCTACCACTGTCCTGTTGGTTTTAACTGGCCAAAACTGGGAGGCTGCTTCACTCTTTAAAGTAGGGTTCTGTCGTGGGCAAAAGTAGTTTTTCTAAGTTATAAAACATCAACTGTGTAGCCTGCCAAAAAGCCTGAGTGTGTGTGGCTCTGAGTGGAAGGATGGGACTTAAGGATGGGCTTCCCCTGGCTGGCAAGTTTGCTCCTGGTGCAAAGACCTTCGTTCCAGCAGAGCTTATAAAATTGGCGGTGTGCTGTCTGAGTTATAAAAACGTTGTTTTTCTGGAGTCTGAAAACATATAGTAATTTTATATTAAGTTTGCCATTAAGTCAGTGCATTGCTTGCATTTTATACAGAATTAATATGGAATAACCTTTCAGTTCCCTGTTCTTGTCTTGCAGTGAGGATGAGCTGGAAGAGACAAATGGAAGTAATCCCATTGACATGGAGGTTGATCAAAACAAGGAAAGCAAAAAGGAGGTATCTTCCCCTAGAGCTGTTCAGGCAAATACATTTTATTGGTAGTTCCACAGCTGAAACCGTCCTTTATAGGTTGTACTTGCTCATTAAGTGCTGTCTTACAGAAAATACCATGTTAGGACTTTGCAAAGCACTACCAGCTTTATTCTCCAGAACCTGAGGGGAAGCGGGTGCCACCAAGTGCATGCTGATCACTTCCTTCTTCGAGTAGGCTGGGTGATCTGTGTTAGCAAGGGTCCTCCTCGCAGCCCTGGGGGTCACTGGTGCACTCACACTGTGGCACCAGCGATCTCACCTCTGGACTCCAGGGGCCCAAGATCCGTTACAATTGTATGACTTTTTTTGAGGCAGGGTCTCACTATGCGGTTCAGGCTGGCCTTGAGCTCACTTTGTAGCCCAGGCTGGCCTCGAACTTGCAACGATCCTTCTGCCTCAGCCTCCCGAGTGCTAGCTAGGACTATAGGCATGTGCCACCACACCCAGCTGTATGACTTTTTTGTGTGTTCGTGCAGGTGTTTTTTCTGAAGACTAAGCCTGTGTGGTCTCTATCCTCCAAAGCTTGAGTTATATAAACTTAGAAAACTAAAGGGCCTAGGCATAGCCAGTTTAAAATTATCACGCTAATGGATGCTTCCTACAGTCCAAGTAGGAATACAGCTAAACACAACGGAGATTAAAGTTATCTATGCTATTATCACCTGTAATTGCTCTTAACATTTTGGTAACTTTCCAGACACTTTTTGTGTCCATATGCTTACATAAGTATGAATCTGTTTACTTTTTTAAGATAATAAAAGGGGTTCTTACTGTGTTTAATTTTTATGAACTTTAAAGTTTACCTTGATATATCTTTGTCAGATATACATGTATACATAGCTATATATTCATTATATGAGTTACAAATTGAGTTAACTGATCACATGTGAATTTGTAGCTTGATTATTCTCCCTGCTCTTTGCTGGTATAAATACTGCTGAATTGATGGTCACATAACTATTTGTGCACCTTATCCAATTAGAATTAATTTCTGGAAGTTGAATAGTTGTGTCAGCGTGTTTTATATGCATTTTAAAGGCCTCTTTTAATATCAAATTGGAAATCAGTCCTTCTGGATGTTGTCCTTGCCAGTGGTTCAAGGGAGTGCTCAGGAGTAAGACCCTCATGGGTAACTGAATTAGTGTTTGGGGAAGGAAATTGGGCTGAGGTTTCTAGTGAACTTTGTTTTGATGTGTTGGACTTTATTAGATTCTTTGGTAGACTCATTTTTAATACATAAGAAAATGATTTTATGTCACTTACTATAATCCTTATTTATATAGTGCACTTTCTAATTCAAAAAGAAAATTGGTTAAATCTTAGTTTTAATATACATGGTCAAAGGTAGTCTTTATTAAACATCACTCTGTGCAGAATATAGTTTATTGCCTATATTGTTTATTACCACTTGTTTAAAACGTTACCATTGCCACTATACTTTGTTTTTATCTGTCTTTCAAAATATGAAGCAAAAACGGAACGTACTTTTAACTTTTTTTTTTTTTGTGGTACTGGGGATCGAACTCAGGACCCTGCGCTTGCTAGGCAGGCGCTTATTCCACTGAGCTATATCCCCAGCCCACTTTTAACTTTAGATTGTGAACTATAAAAACTTTTTTAAATGGTTACCAATAAGATCTATTTTTTCCTTGTCAAGGTTTAATTGTGTTTTATTTCTGAAAGTTATAGTTTTAGAGACAGCACTTTTAAAAAAAAAAGTAACTGTCATCTATTTTTAAATGATGTTACTTTTTTTTTTTTTTTGGAGCAAGTAATGACTTGTCCTAGAAGTTTTCCTTTTAAAATAGCAGTACTGGCCGTCATACCCAGGACTTACAGGTGGGTGCTAGGCAAGCACTCTGTCACTGCACTGCACCCCTAAAGTTTCCCCCAAAGTTAAATGTTTCCAAAAGGAGATGATTTGTAAAGTCATAACTTCATATTGAAGTTTTTGTTTCTGCTTTTTTTTTTTTCTCTTGTTTTCCTCTTTTTGCCTTACTTTTTCTGTCCTTCCTTTGTGCTGGGGATGGGACACAGGGGTGTACTTTTGCTAGCTAAGTGCTCTGACACTGAGCAACACCCCAAGCACTGAAGATTATATTTCTTAATGGAAAGATTTGAAGAATTGCAGTCCATTATATGCGCTGAATCATTTTTTTATTTCTTTGATCATCTGGGATGTATATTGCTAGAGACCACTGTTGGGATAAACATAGCTGCTCTTCATTTATTTCTGTGTCATGTAAATAAGCATCTGTATGGCCGTAAGGCTCAGAAGGTAATAATGGTTTTCTTATCTTCCTGTGTTACCCCAGGAAGCTAGGAACGCTTTACTAGCAGAAGCTTCAAGAAAGAGACTAAAGGGCCAGGGATATAACTCAGTGGCAGTGCGTGCCTGGCAAGTGCAAGGGTGTAAGTTTGATTCCCAGTACCAAAAAAAAGAAAAAGAAAAGAAGAGAACCAGAGTAAAGATGTCTCTGTCCACAAAGGGAACACAGTACACTGAGGGAGTTAGTCAGGGTCCCAGCCCCAGGCTTCATCTGTTAGCCCGGTTCCTTTCAGAATGTATAGATGGTGATTAGAATACAGCACGGTATTTGTCAAAGATTACCTTGGGCCTTTTAAGGATATATGTGTATTACTTCATCTGACATCTTACTTTAAGTCTTCAGTCTTATTCACCAAATGTGTGTATCACACAGGTGCCCCCTGCCGAGGCAGTTCCTCAGGTGAAGAAAGAGAAACACAGCACACAAGCTAAAAACAGAGCGAAGAGGAAACCGCCGAAAGGAATGTTCCTTTCTCAAGAGGATGTGGAGGCTGTTTCTGCCAACGCCACTGCTGCTACCACGGTGCTGCGACAGCTGGACATGGAGCTGGTCTCCATCAAGCGACAGGTACTGCCAAGGTGCCACCCTGTTCACACCGCACATCCCAAGAAGGAATGGGACAGCCTGGTGATTGTTTTAATTTACTTTTAAATTGGAGCACTGTACAGAAAGAAGAGCGCACAGATGCTGTATTTCTCTATCACATGGCCATCTGTGTGAGTGCGTGTGCACTCACGTCCACATGCCCCCGCACACATGCATGTGTCGCTTATGGCCAGACGCACAGGTGCCCTCGCTCTGGAGCAGGAAGTGGCCATGGCCTCCATAGTCCCTCTGTGTCCCCCGCCGGTTGCTGCTCCCCATAGGCCATGCAGAGCTAACCTCCAATGCCCACTCAGCCCTCATCCAGGACTCGACTGCTCCCAGGAGTCGGCCACTGCTTGCTTAGACTTTAAAAGCACAGCTTTTTTGGTCTGTTTTTAGATTTTCTATCAAGAGCAACCATATGGCTTTGTTTATGTGTGTCATATTTTTTCTTACTGATTTGTAGTTATCAGGTTCTGAGTTGTTTTCTTCTACCTTTTTCTCTCAAAAGACTGTTCCCTGTCCTGCTATCATGTTTATGAGTCTCCAAGGCTGTGCTCACCCCAGATGCTTTGCATTTTGTGTATAAGTTGGAATCACTTTCTGAATCTCCTGAAGAGTCACTCTGCTAGAGTTTTGGTTGGATGGGGTCGCAGCTCTCAAGTTAGCACCTGCATTTCTGAGTGAGCAGACATGATTTCCATTCACACTCATTAGTCAGGTCTTTATTCTCTGTATTTTGTTATTTTCTGTTCAGGACAGAGGTTGGAGCTCATATATGGAGAAGAGTCACCCTCTCCACAGACACTACTGACCCTAGTGGAGGGGAAGGTGTTTTCTTTTTTGAGAGCAAGGTCAAGGGCAGGAATGTCCAGCACTGAAAGGCAGCTCTGAGGGGCCGATGATTTTGAAAAGGGCTTGGAGCCTGGATTCCGAGGGAAGAGAGCAGGGCACAGCGCTATACGCGTCCAGCAGGGGTGCCAGCCACCGGACAGGACTGCTGGCCTATAATGCTTACATTTTTTTCTTAGTTTTAAATTTCTTTTTACCAATGTTGCGTGCTTATATCTGGTAATCTGAACAACTAATTTGAAGCAACCATTGTTGAATTCCTGTCATTTTGTTTAGTG
>PVLD010005569.1:25019-96857 GCA_004027595.1 Dinomys branickii
AAAAAAAAAAAAAAAAAAAAAAAAAAAAGAAAAAGAAAAGAACTGCTGGTCTGGCCAGGAACACTTGCCTGAGAGCAGCAGAAAAGCAGCAGCTCAGACCACTGAAGAGCGCTTCTTCTCTGGCAGTAGCATAAGTCCTGTAGCACTGATTGCTGCTGGGTGCCACTGTCAAGGAGCAGGTATTTGTGGACTCTCACTCCTGCCGTGGCAAGCTCCGTTACCTGACGTGGGAGACTGCTTAGACCTCACACCTATACTCAGGGTGGAAGGAGGAACTGGAGGCCTGTACCTGTCTCCATCACAGGATGAGCAAAGCCCCTTAGCAGAGATCCCTTCCAGCGCCTGTGGCCAGGGCTTAGTGTGAGACTCAGGGAGTGGGGGGCAGCCTGGCTGCTTGGCTTGCAGAGAGAGCACTGTGGCATTTGGTATCTGCTGCAGAAGGAAATGGTGTGACCACAGAGAGGTTGGTAGAAGATACATGCTATGTTCAGCTGGCAGGACAAGGAGGGACCAGGCTGCGAGGACTGGCCGTGTGCATTTCTCTTAATTGTGCTATCTATCTGTCTATTTATCTATCTACTTATTTTTGTCTTTTTGAGACAGGGTCTCGCTACGCGGTTCAGACTGGCCTTGAGCTCACTTTGTAGCCCAGGCTGGTCTCGAACTCACAACGATCCTCCTGCCTCAGCCTCCTGCTGGGATTACAGGCATGCGCCACCACGCCTGGTATTTTGTTTTGTGCTCTTTTGGGGGGGGGTGTCTTTTTTGAGGCAGGGTCTCACAACACAGTTCAGGCTGGCCTTGAGCTTGCTTTATAGCCCAGGCTGGTCTCAAACTCACAACGATCCTCCTGCCTCAGCCTCCCGAGTGCTGGGATTGCAGGCATGCACCACCACGCCCGGCTTGTGCTCTTTTTTAAAATGCTGATGACTTTGTATCCTGATTCTTACCCATCCTCTTGTCATTCAGCTTCTTAATGGTGTTGGCAGGTACCCCTGTTCTTGTTCTGACTCTAACCCTCGGGTGCTTCTAGTGTGGAAAGTGCATGGGATCAGAGGTGTACTTCCTGAGAACGTAGAGCACAGGTCTGGTACAGAGTTGGTGGGTGTTGTGCATTTGACCCACATGCTTTGCCTGTTGCTTTAGAGCAGGGAATGCTGTGATGGATATACCGGTCCCCTGGGAAGTGCCTGTTATTTAATCACAGGGCACAGTGCCCACCCAGTTTGTGTTGTCTGTGCAGGGCCAGCTCAAGTATAAAGGGTGGCTGGGCATGGTCGCACACGCCTGTAATCCCAGCATGAGGGAGGCTGAGGCAGGAAGATAGCTCTAAGTTCAAAGCCAGCCTGGGCCGCATAGCTCCATAGTAAGTTCAAGGTACAGTGAGACCCTGTCTCAAAAAAAAAAAGTGCAGAGGGTAGCACTTGGGGACATGCAGTATTCCAGGGTTGCCTTATTTCCCAAAGAAATGTATCAGCCAGCTCGTCAGCTGAAAGAGAGGTTCAGTGAGCATGCCTTGGGCTCCTGGCGCCATCTGGTAGCCATGGGTGAGCAGAGGGGCTTCAGCCAGCCCTGCCTCTGGGATCCCTGGTGCCACTGTCCTAGACAGCACTGGTCAAAAAGCTTGCATTGCTGTGTTGAGGCCTTGCTGAGGGTAAACACAGTTCCACTGTCAGTTTATCTGCCTCTGACTTACACCGTTTTAGAACAGTGTATTACAGCAGATTTCAGAACATCAAGTTTCCCACTTACACCTTTATGGGGTAACTTTGTGCACCTTCTCATCTCCCTCCCTCCAAGGCCCCACCGCCTCCATTTCCTTCATTTGCCGGAATCAGTCTCTGTGGAGCATCTTCTACTCATGAAGGGCTCTTGTGTTTTACTTGGGAAATCGACCTCTGCTTCCATTGCTTTCCTCTTTGCTTGTGCAGTTACTGAGGCAAGCAGTGCTTGGAGCAGAGCCTCCAAGGGCAGCACAGAAGGGAACACGCGTCTGGGGCTCTGAGGAAGGAGCGGCGGTGGGGCTTGCTCACTTGCTGCATAGAGTTTATGTCTGCATTGAGAAAGGGGGTGAGACAATGAAGCTGGTACCATGGGTCGAAGCAAAGCTTATGGAACACTCTGATGTGCGGCGCCCTTTTGCCCCATTGAGGGTGCCTGTGCTTGGAGCCTCTACGCACAGGGACCCGCAGTGTGTGGAGCCAGGCAGCTGTCATGCAGCTCTCATGTAGCCTGTGCTCTGCCACCTTGACTGGCTGCTGTCCCTCCTGCTCATGTCCAGGTGGTGCAGACTTCTCTTCTGGGTGGGCCCCAGCCGAGTTCTGCAATGTGGGTAGTTGCCTGGTAGGAGCAGCAGATAGAGCACGTGTCCTCCCCTCTCACTGTCTCTCAGGAAGCAGACTGAAGCATTTTGCTGAATGCCCTCTGAGGACACTACAGGGACCTTGTATTTTGGTTACAGTAGGGATTGGGAATGGAAGCTCTTAGCTTTGTTGTTTCTTGTAATTTTTTTAGTTTTCTTTTCATGCTGTTCTAAAAGTTTTTATTTATAAAAAGAAAATGTTTTTCCTTCTTAGATTCAAAATATTAAACAGACGAACAGTGCTCTCAAAGAAAAACTTGATGGTGGAATAGAACCATACCGACTTCCAGAGGTACGACCACGTTAACTGTCTCAGAAGTCCTAGCTGAATTCAGTGTCAGGGACATATTCCCAGTGTGCTCTCTTAGAAGGGAGCAGGTGTAATTTCATAAACCCAGGTAATTTTAGACTTACAATGTGGGGGAAGAACATGGCTAAACTTGCACAGGGGCCTGCTTGTCTCTGCGTGTAACGTGCTGACGGCCTGTCCGACTGTCTAGGTCATTCAGAAGTGCAATGCGCGCTGGACCACGGAGGAGCAGCTTCTTGCCGTGCAAGGTATGCAGGCTTCCCCCAGCGCTGCACTCTGTGGGAGGGCCCCTTCTCTGCAGGTTGCTTGAGCCACACAGCTCTGTTCTCCTGGGAGGCCTTTATTTTCCTTTTCCGATTGCTCACACAAGTGGTGAAAATAAGGGTGTGACTGTTGCATGTCAGCAGCTGCTTGTTGAGCTCTGAATAGTTAAAAAATACCCCCTCCAGTCGGACTGTTAGAGCACTAAAGTGGGGGTTCCAGACCTGGGCTCTGTGCCATGGGGCGCTCTGGGGACCTCAGTAAGCTCTTGTATGATGGGAAGACAGATTTCCAGATGATGGGGTTCTGTGTTGCCTGTCACCCAAAGTCAGCATGGACTGCATGTCTTCTCCCAGTGTGACAGGTTGGAGGTACCTGCTGTTAAAAGCCCGTGCACTTTATTAGCAAGCTGAAGAGACTTAAAGATTTTTTTCTTTTCTATTAAATTAAAAACAAAACCTCTTTTCTTCCTCAGCCATCAGGAAATATGGCCGAGATTTTCAAGCAATCTCAGATGTGATTGGGAACAAGTCAGTGGTACAGGTCAAGAACTTTTTTGTCAATTACCGACGCCGCTTCAACATAGATGAAGTGTTACAAGAATGGGAGGCAGAACACGGCAAAGAAGAGACCAATGGGCCCAATAACCAGAAGCCGGTCAAGTCCCCAGACGGTTCCATCAAGATGCCTGAAGAGGAGGATGAGGTGAGTCCAGCATGGGGCAGCATCTTCCCTGCCACTCTGCTCGAGACTGCAGTTGTTTCCAGTCAGGACTTCAGCTGGTGGAATGCTGTTAGGTTTCAGTTATCCCAGAAACTTCCTGCCGGTAGTGCTGTGACACTGCGTGCTGATGTCAGCCTGTTCTTGTCACTGTTTACTGTCCACACTTCAGTGCCCGAGCAAGTCCTTCATTTCATTATGGATTCCTCCAGCCAAAAAATATTGCCCATGGCTAGTAGCTCTGAAATTCAGTGAAGACTGGCAGGAGGCAGTCAGTGGAGGTGCTGGGGCCGTCCACCCAGGGCTGTCAAGTGTGTGCGTGTTGTGTCCCTTCTGCCCTCTTCTAGCCTTTGGTACTGTTTGGGACTGACTGGCTTAGGTGTCGATGGGACAGTTCTAGGTCCTGAGACTGCCACACTACAGGGACAGAGGCTGACACTGTAGTCATGCCCCGGATGACTCCCTCCCCACTTCCTGTGCAGGCTTGCTTGCCTGGACACCCCTCTGCAGGCCTCCTCCTCCCATGGGACATGTTTGTGCGGCACAGCAGCAGTGTTCCAGCTGATAGAAGTGAAAGTGTCTTCCTCATGCTCTGCATGTGTCTGGCTGCTGCTCTTCGGGCCCAGACGTCCCAGCGAGCAGTAGCTCCTAACTTCTCATTGGTGCTCAGTCTTAGGTACTTCCTTGTTGCTGAGACAAAAATACCCAACACCCAAAGTTAAAAGGAGACACAAAGTTTGTAGAGGTTTCAGTCCATTATCAGCTGGCTCCTGGGAGCATATGTGTTGGGTAATTGTCGCTGGGCCAACCTCAGGACTGGACTAGGGTGATGTCTCGCTTATGTGTGGCAGTGGGGTGGGGTGGGGTGGGGTCCCAGCCCAGCTGCAGTCGTGCCTTCTGCATACCACACAGAGAGGAGGACAGCACAGTTCCTTAGTAATGTACAGTTGCCTGCCCCTTGCAGACTTCTCTTCTTTTCAGCCGAGAAAGGAACCTCACCCAGAGGTCTCTTAGGTGCCAAGCATGGGGCAGAGGAGGTGATGTTACTTACAGCCTTGTAGCCAAGAAGGGGAACGAGATAGTGGGGGTCTCAGTTGAAATTATGCAGTGATTGGATGTATTAGCAGTGAGGAAAAAGACTCCCGATTAAACCAGCAGCAGTTCCTATAAATTGCTCTTCGCCTGAAGGAGCAGTGCTGTCAGTTTGAAGTCCTAGCCCAGTTGCTTCCCAGCAATAAAGCCCCATAGGGCTGCAGGGAGCAGTGAGGTACTGCATCCCCTTTGGGAGCAGGAAGTGAAGAAACGCCTGTGAGGCTCTGAAGAGGGCCCTGTGGTCCTGCGCACTCTGCTCCCTGGCAGGGGCCGCTGGCTGTCTGTAGGCAGGGCCAAGTGCCACAGCCTCCTGCAGCTGAGACTGCAGGCTCGCCACACCTCCTGCCACTGTGCAGTGCTGCCCTCTGCCCTCGGGGTTTCACTTAGTCCCAGGAGGTGGGTTTCTGTGCAGCTGGCTTTCTGATGCTCGCTCGCTCGGGAAGGACTGACGACTCATGCAGCCTGCCTGCAGCCTGGCCTGTGTCTTCTGCCCAGCTCGGCACCAGAACAGTCTGGGAGTGTTACTGGCCTGCACCCTGATCTCTCTTTCCCTCTTCCTTTCCTCAGGCTGCCTCTGTCCTTGATGTCAGATACGCCTCTGCCTCATGAGAATGCTGGTAGCTTTGAACACTTGGTGTGGACTACGTGTTACCCGGGATATCAGGTATTACGAGACAGCGCCTAGCCATCTGCATCACATCTCTGTGGACAAGCAGCTATTACCAAAAAGGCGTACACTTCTGGCCCTGCGCTCCACCTGCCTTAATTCTTTGCTCGTTCCTCCATGTTGGCACCGCTTCCCAGAGAGCTCTGTTGCATCGCTCACTCTGCCTCAGTGCTGGGGAACCCACGCCTGCACCCCCTCAACTCTGGGACCCGCCCCCCACTTGGAGCCCTGCGCCCCACCCATGGCAGCTCTTCCCGTCAGCAGCTTCAGAACAGGTAGTCTCGGAAGGCCCTACTCTGTTCCTGCATGGCCTGCGATTTCTACTTGTACATAATGTAACTTTCAGAATAACTGATTTTTATTCTTTTTCGGGGCAGCCACCTAAGTAACATCATGCTTCTTTGGAAGTCACAACACATTCGCAGACTGCATTGTAACCTTACTGTGCCAAGCATCCTGATGCAACTCACAGTTCCCCACGTGTAAGGTGGAATTATTCATAAATTCAGTTGGCTTAAATCTCTCCCCTTTCTCCTTTCCCAAGTGTTTAAAAGCTCCTTCACAGCAGCTGTCCTTGGACACTGTAGCTTACAGGGAATGTTGGACTTCAACGCTTTCTGCCTTCAACCTCAGCAGTGCAGTCCCAGGGTGGGTACACCCCACCGTCTCCTGATCCCTGACCACCACTCGCACCACCCAGCTCCGAGAGATTGAGTCCCTATCACTGTACCTGGTGCTTGTCCATTTGGAATCGGTGCCTTCTCCTCTTGGCGACCATGTTACCGATCCCTTTTCTGTTCAAGTGTCTTATTTGAAGTTTATTGCTTGCCAAAGATGACATCATCAAGATAGACAGGGAGCGCTTCCGCTGGCTCCAGCGGTGCAGATGTGAAACGCAAGCTTAGCACCCACAGGGGTGAGGACAGCTGGTGGTGGTTCCTGGGAGCAACACACATCGTCCCTGTCCTCGAGGTGTGCCTGCTCACTGCCTGTCAATCCACACATCCCTTTGTGTCCTCCCTGTGCTGATGTGATGGCACAGGTACCACCCCCTCTCCAGTAGCAGAGTGCAGGACAGAGAAGTGGTCGGTGTGTTGGTCTAGTGAACCAGGGTGAAAAGGTGCCATCTGCAGGGTGGTCTACCATGCCTTTTGGTTGGACTGGGAACAAGCAGGCTTTCTAATCAGTGTGCTGAACTCGCCCAAGTCTCTGTTTCTCCCACTGGACCTGGGCCTGTGAGGCCTGAGTTGTGGCGCCGAGCTGTGCTTGGCGCCCACACACAACAGATGCCCTGAAGATGTGGGAGGAGCTTTGGTTGTTTGCATCATTTGAATTTTATTTTCCTGCTTTTAATACCAAAAAAAAAATGCAGAGGCTTTAAGGCATAAACGGAATTCTTAAGGATTTTAAATATGCAATTAAAATTTTGATGTTTTGACTCCCAAGCACCTTGCTTTTTTTTTTTTTTTTCTTTTTTATATGTGTCAGCTGATCTTCTCTTCAGAAAGAGGTTCAGCTAGGACCCTAGGTTTGGGGTTTGTACATTTTGTTTTAGACATCTGGGGAAAGGTCATTCCAAAGGGGAGTACAGGGACTTCCCTCATCTTGTCCCACATGGCATGTCCGCCCGCCAAGGAAAGCCTGCTGTTCCCGCCTGCAGAGAGGTAGCAAAGTGACATCAGCACTGGGCAGTTTTCTTTTGAGTTACTATGAGCCTGCCATGTGACAGGGTCAGCAGGAAAGCACAGGGCAGAGCTGGCTCACAGAGACAATGAGGCCCTCACTCGGGCCTCCATCCTCCTGGCTGGACTTGTGCCCTTGGCCCTGGCAGCAGCAGCACTAGGTGACTGCCGTGGGGCTGTTCTGCCCTGCCCTGCCCTGCCCTGCTGATGGTTCTCTTTCTTTATGCCCACCCATTTCTTTAAATGTTAGCCCTCAGGCAGAGCCTAGAAATGATGCTCATCTGCAGGTGGCATGGTGCTGGGTCCCAGTCTGCTCTGCATTGGCCCCCTCAGTCCCTGGCACAGAGCGTCCTCCCGCCCGGATGGGCATATGTGGTGTCCTGAGGCTCACAGCCCCTCAGTCTGAGCTTGCTCTGCAGCGTGGCAGAGGGGAACAGCAGTCTGCATGTGGCCCTTGCGATAGGTTGTGCATCTGTACTGTAAATGCCGTTCATTACACTCTTGGCAATTACGTAACTGCAAGAAGTCACTTTGCTTCTGAAGCCAGGTGATGAGTCCTCTGACCTTACTTACGTGATGACTAACATATCAAGAATGAATCGGTGCATCGGTGGGTGAGGTTTGGGGTGTGATGACTGCTTCAGGTGGAATGTCATTTAGCTTTGTGTTCTTAAAAATTGTCAATGTGAATGTCATAATTATATATATTTTTGTGGAAAAATTCTCCTAAGTATAAGTTATTGTGCAAAATATAGTATCATGGACACAAATAATAGTGTAACTTTTAGTTTAGAAACCCTAAAAGATATAAATGGTATTGATATGCATTAAAAGTTTGTTTTATTTAATTCTATGTAGATGTGTAAAGTGTTAGGTAAAGGTCGTTTTCATTTATCCATTTAAACACCTCGTTACTTGAATGCTGTCAGCTGGTCAGCAGCAGCGAGCGGCTCCCAGAGCAGCTCTCTGGCCCTGGAGCCCCCGCGCCTCGGTCGTGCTGGCTGGGGCCCGGCTGGGCCGGGCAGGTGCTGGTGTGCAGGAGCACAGGGTTAGTGTGGCTCGCCTGTCCTGCTGCTGCCCTGGGCCCTCGTGGGCACCATGTCCTCCATGTGACTTCGCTGGTTGTAACCTGTGGGACCCGCTGGCAGTCACAAGCCTCTAGTGAGAAACAAACATGAAAACGTAGTCCCAGAAGCTTACTGTGGCGGGCTAGCGAAGCAGTTCTTTTCTGTTTATGTTAGATTTACTATGTCCCACACCACTCTAAGTGTGCTCATTGTCACTTTAAATTTCAACTCTATCCTATTTTTGTCTAACTATCAGACGCACTATTGGTCTAATCGCACCAAAAAGAAGCCAGACAGTGCATTACACTGAGCGGGTCCCTGCTTTCATGGGAGCAGAGGAGAGATGGGCCCCACTCCAGCGAGAGCCTCTCCCCCTCCCGCCTCCTCCTCTCCTCCTTTCTCCTCCGCCTCCCTGCCCCACCTTTCTCTCTCCCACCTATTTCAGATCTAGTGAGCCCAGGATTCCAGCTCTCAGCGTCCCGTGAGCCCGCCTCCAGTGAAGTCCAGGTAGTTAGTCCTTGAAATTAGTGATCCGTGCAATGCTTTCCGCCACACCTGGGGCTCTGCAGCTTCTCCTACTTGTAGTAAAGCACAATTGCGGTAACGTTACAATTCAGAAGAAGGAAGGTCAGGATAGTCTATGCATGTTGTAAAATAATGAGTGTTTACAGTCACCTCCTAAATGAAAATTGATGCCGGAATGGATAGTATTCCATATGTAGACTTACAACTTTGCTAAGTGCTTTTTAGATTGCTTAAAAATTTTTTCAAGATTTTAAAAGATGTATAAGGTTAAGTTTGCAAATATAATGGAAATGCTGTATATCTTTTGAAGTGATGGAACCCACGTTGAGATTTACAGAAGACACGTTGTGCTGGCGTTGTTGTGCGTCGTCTCCACGTCTCCGCGCTGTTTTCTGTGCCACGCATTTGCTGTTGGGGACGTTCATAGCATTACGACTGCTTAGCCATTGAATGATAGCATTTGTTAGTGGGGATTGGAAGACTTTATTTGTGAAATTCTGCAGAATTCATTTTTCTATTTCCAATATTTGCTGAAATTAAATAAAAATTTTCAAGCCATTGATGTAATAAAATGTGAAACAATTTTCTGCACCCCACGTGCATCTGTAGAGTGAGGTGATTTTTCTTCCCTCCAAGCAGGCCATGGGCTTCTGAGTGTGGCTTCCTAGGGGGAGACCTATGGGTATGCAGCCAGGGCGGCGTACTTTGCAGCTCTTCATGCCCCTAAACTGTGGGAGACCCCTCCAGTAGGCGTGGGTTCAGCCTGTGTACCGTAGGCACCGGCCCCAGTGTGAAGGCTGGGTGCAGGCGTTTCTCCTCATCTGCCTGACCCAGCAGCAGAAAAGCCCAAGCCAAGTCAGCACAGAGCCAGTGAGTTTGGCTCGCTGCGCTGGGGTTTCAGCCATGTGGCTGAGCAGGGCCTTTACTCAGGCTGGGGTGTGGGCGACAGCAGGGGGAACTGGGCTGGCCGTACAGTCCCCTTTGGGCACACCCCACAGCCTGAAGACCTCCCTGTCGGCCAACCACATACGTCTGCAATGGCGGACAGGGTCCCGCTGCATGGGACTGTGTCCTGGAGAAGGGTGGAAGGAAGCAGGTGGGCCTGGCCTTAAAAGACCCACCCTGTAGCTGGGCAGAGGGGCACCGTGCCCTCATCCCTCAGGCCAGGAGGCTGCACCTAGGCATCTGCCAAGAGATGGGGGATGCGTGCAGGGAGGTAAAGGTGGCCAGGGGAAGGGAGGGTGCTGGAGGGGCTGTGGGAGCTCAGTCTTGAGGCCTCAGAAGAACCCTGCCCTGCACAGGCGTGCGTGTGGGCTCAAGTCAGGAGGGGCCCAGGACCAGGTGCGCCGCCAACGCCCCTTCCTCCCGTTTCCATTTCTGCACAGAAGAGCTGTATCCTGCGTCTGCAGGGGCCCTCTGCCACCTCCCAAGGTCCTGGCCAGTGTCACCCAAGGGCCAGCCCAGTGGCCCACGGTGATGACCAATGCACAGTGCATCTGTGTCAGTTTCCCTTCCCTGTCTCACTCTTCGTGGCCCCTCACTTCTGATTTTAGGGGTCACTTTCAAAAGGGAACTATGTACCCATAGCCCCAGCTCTGCTCTGCCAGGACTTCACGTGTGAACAGCGTTCCTCTCCCACCAGGGCACATCTGGCACGAAGGGAAGGCGTGGAGAGTTTCATGGTCACCAAGTCCCAGGAAAGACAGCACCTGTTTTCCTGGCTGCCCCTGCTGTGACTAGAGCGCCCCGAGCTCTCTGCTCCTGCTTCTGACACGCCCTGCATGGCCCAGCGGTGACTTGGAGAGTGGGATTGTTAACCGCCACATGTCAGCAGATTCCTGCCTCACTTGGTCCTGGACTGGCTGGCTGGGTGCGGTGCGCACAGTCCCAAGAGCAGAGGTGGGACTCTCCACTCCCACCCTGGGTCCTCTCAACACCCACCCAGGCACCAGTGGCACCCAGGGCGGAGCTGTCACCTGGAGCCCCTTCTGTTCTCTGGCCTCAGCTGCAGTAGCCCCTTACTCCTGGGCCTGCAGAATGACACATCTGAAGGGAAGACCCCACCACCACTCCTGCACATACTGAGTCCTCTCCTGAGTGCCTGGTTGTCTGAGTAGAACTCGGTGCCACACACCTGCATGTGACAGTCCCATCTCCCCTCACCCTCAGCTGAGGCCTTGGGCCACTCCGCTTTCCCTTCCTCTGCCCCCATGGCAGCCAGGACTGCTTCTGCTGAAGGTGCTGCGCTTCCTCCCAGGAGAGCACGCAGCCTGTCTGTTTTCAGCCACAGGGCAGACCCAGCCGAGCCCTTTCCCAGCTTCCCAGCTTTCCCAGCTTCTCTGCTCGGCACCAGCCTGACTCAGCCTCTCCTACCTTTTGCAGCACACATGGCTCCCAGGCTCCAGCCAACTTCGCCCCCTCCACACTGAGGTCTGTGTGGACTGGTCTCGGGAGCTCAGCTTTAGCCAGGTGACCACTGAATCCACCTGCTGCTGCACTGGAGGAAATGCCCCATGCTGTCCTCTGACCACAACAGCCTGGGAACCTGCCACAGACATTGGCAGGTGTGCGTGTGGCACAAGCAGATTTTGTTCCTCCCTCCACGTGCATCACACACCGTGTGCACCATTCTGCACCTTGCCTTTTCCATGTGACACTAGTAGCAGCATGTGTCCTTGTGTCAGGCTTTGTCCTCGTGTCAGGCTCACTGTATTCCTGCAGGGCTGAAATGACCGCTGAGACATCGTCTGGGTGGGTGCAGAAGGCTCCCGTGCAGGCGTAGGGCACCCAAGCCACCCTGTACAGTGCCCTCAGAGCCTGCGTCCGGGACCTGAGTGCCCAGGTGGAAGGTCTGCTCCTGTCCATGTCAGGAGAGGCAGTGCCAGCGTCACCTCCAATCCCATCACTCCATGCTCCTGCTCAGCAGCGACCTCAGGTGTTTTCCTGTGGTGTTGCATAAGCTTTGCAGTCCGCTGGACTGTGGGTTCCTTGAGATGGCAACTGAAATAATCCCCAGGCCCCCGGAGCTGGGACTAACATGAGGAGCGTAAATGCTTGTTAAAGGAGTCGGGAAATTGGGTGCGTTGAGGGGGAAAATTAGTTCCTGCTGGCCCTCGGCCACTCCGGCTGCCGATCGGTGCCCAGGGAGTGGGGTCTGCAGCTGCCGATTAATTCCTGGGCATCCAGGGGATTAGCAGCTGAGATTTGGGATTTTCGGGGTCCTTTGCTTGTTTATTGAGTTGTCTGCTGTTGAGATGATTATTGTCAAACTGTCGGGAAACAAACATAGATGTGCCTGTGGATTTGCATGTGCGCAGGCTCTGACCCCCGCCGTCAGGCCACCCACTCCCCCCCGCCCCATGCAGAGCTGATGCCTCCACCCACTGGTGCAGAAAGTGCTCCTCACATGGGGCGGCACTGCCTGGTCCAGCTAGAGGGCCATCACTGGGATCCCAGTCACTCACGCCCACTCCAAGCCATCTTGGATATGCAGCCTAGGTCATGGCTGTTTGACAGGATAGATCTAGCTGAGCGGGGCGGGGAAGGCTGAAGCCCAGTGGGTACAATGTGTGGATAAAGGATTATCCGACAGCTTGGTCAGTCTGTCCCTCACACAGAGCCCTGGCTTCGTGTTCAGCATGGGCCCCAGGCCCAGCCCAGGTAGGGGAGGCCTGAAGGGGCTCATGTGCACGTCAGCTGCTCTATGCAGCACCCAGGCAGCTCTGCAGCACTGCTGCCCCGTGGGGCTACTCTGTTGTCCCGTCAGCTGCCCTTCTCTTTAGTGGGAACTGGGCTTGGGAGTGGAGGTGCCTCCCTGGGGCCCAAAGTGAGGGCCAGGCCTGCTGCCGCTCCCACTGCCACCTGCAGACAGGGACCCACTCAGCTGCAGAATAGACGCCACCAGCCTGGCCTGGACCTCCCTGGAGCAGCTGCTCTGAGTGTGGCCCCCGGCCCCGAGGCTTGGTGCCCCAGCCTAGAGGGTCACTGTGGGCTGTCCTGGGTGTGGGGTGTCCCTGTGCAGGGGACCTGCGTCTCCACAGCGTGCTCAGCCCTTTGCAGCCCGGTCCCCTCTCTTCAGAACCAGGAGGCCAGCATGGTTCAGTGTCCTGCTCTTCACAGAGCACTGGTCCCCTCCCCCGGCGGTCCTTGGGGCTGACAGCCTGCGTCCAGCTATCCGCTCCAGCTGTGTCCTGTGCCTTCTCCCTCAGCTCCTGTGGCTCCTGGCTGTCCAGAGGGGCCCAGTGCCATTTTTTCTACCTTGGTCCTTTCCACTCAGACCCTCGGATGTCACCGAGCCCATTGCACAGGTCCCTTCCTTCCCCGAGTCCTGGTGCTGGCTCCCTGCAGGCGCCGCCCGTGCCTCTCCATCAGTGCCCCTCGCTTCCGCAGCCCTCCCTGGGCTTGCTCGGCTGTGTCCGCCCGTTTCTGCTGGTGAGGCCCTGGGCTGCTGGCTATTGTGAAGAAAACCCAGGGGACTTGGCTCATGTCTCAGCAGCTGAGAGCATGAGTAGCTTGGTGCAGGTGTGGTGCGGTCAGTGGCACCCCAAGGCAGGGTGGTGGCAGGTGCACTCGGGCGAGGAAGGGGCAGCCGGGTGAGCTGGGTGGACCTCTCAGGAGTCCCTTGATCCAGGTCCAGCAGAGCTCCTTCATCCCTTCCCAGCTAGGACCCCACCCCAGACCCCATGGGCCAGGCTCCACACATGGGACCTGCAGAGGACACACCGAAGCCACAACACCAATGAACTCAGGGCAGGGTCAGACTTGACCAGTGACGCCTTCCCAGGCGTGGTGCAGGGGCAGGGCCTGCCTGCTCTTCCTGTGAAGCGCTGCCTCCAGGGAAGATGCCCAGCACAATCTGCAGACCTGGATGGATGGCCAGCAGCCCCCAGCCATCAGACTAGCGAGTGAAGCCATCTAGAGGCAGAGGGCCGTGCCAGGCCAGCAGGAAACCCATGAGTGACTGGGCAGGGCCACCACAGGACCTGCCTGGCACAAGCCTTTTGCCTATCAGGTGAATGGGGCACCTGGGCTCCAGAGCCTGGAGTACTGCCAGGTGCACAGCTGTCGGGGGAGGGAGAGTCGCAGGGCCCTTCTTAGAGGATGCTTCAGCCGCAACAGGAAGTGGAGGACCTGCCACTGGGCTGGGATGCCCCACCCTCCGCAGTCCGTGTAGTGCAGAGTCCTGTGTGACATTTCTGCTGCTGAGGAGCGCTGATCACGCTGGGCCTGTGCCCCAGTGCGAGCCAGGCACCGGGGCTCCTGTACAGGCAGGAAGGGTGCAAGAGTGCAGGAAAAGTGTCCACACCCTAAGACCAAGGAGTCCGGCTGGGGGCCGGGATCCCTCAGAAACGTCCTGCATGAGTCCAGCTGAAGACCTAGAGCCCATAACAATGCCTCCCACAAGTCCAACTGGAGGATCCTGAAAGATCTGTGCTAGTAGCTGAGGGATCTGCGCTGGAGCCAGGAAGCGATGCTCAAAGTAAGAACCAGAGTTCCCCTGGAAGGTACCACAGCCACCCTCAGCCACAGGGAGGCTCCGAGCTCCTCCGGGGGTGAAGACAGCTGAGTTCTTTCCACCAGGACAGCCAATGCAGCAACCTTCTGCAGGAGACTGAGCTGTGCACCTTCCTTCCCTCCGGAGCCAGGAAGCGATGCTCACAGTGAGGACCAGAGCTCCCCAAAGTGAACTGAAGCCAACTGAAGCCAACAAAGTCCCAAGCTCGTTGGAGGATGAAAACAGCCAAGGTCATCAGGAAAGCCGGCGTGACGAGCTCCTCCAAAACAACCAACAGCTCCTTACAGCTTCCACCAGCTCCCAACAGCCAGCCTTCTTCTCCAGTTCGGCCTCTTATGCTGCTGGCCACAGTCCCCCGGTGGGCCTCCCACACCCAGCACCGTGCTTACTCAGTTCTGCTGGGGGTTACAAGCTGACCACCAGTTGTCAATCCACTATAATCTACCCCTGGTCAACTTGATAACCGTACACATTTCCTTAATCCATGGTCTCTAGTGGCAGATTTGTGAAAGTTAACATGTCTTAGTCTATTCACATTTACATTAATATAATAGATACATACACATGTATATATACACACACCACACGCAATTCTTCTTTTTTTTGCACTCATTCCTGCACCAAAAAGAAAATATTTAAAGGGTGACCAACAAGGTTAAAAGATACTTTGGTTAATTAACCTGATTACAAACATTTAAAACAGCATAATATATAAAAGAACTATTAAAATTACAGTCCTTCCCATTAACTTTTACAATGTATGGCAAGGCTAAAAAAAATAGAGGTCTTCTGCAATTCAAATACACTCTTAGCTTTAGGTGAAAGGCTTCAGTTCACGTTTACATTGTCCTGTTCTTAACGACGATGTTGTCCTCTAGTCCATCCTCGCAACCCAAAGCTCCATTAGCGCTACCACTCTGGCCAGAGGTTTCCTATCATTCTGTTGGGTCTTTGCTCTGAATTTCAAACACAGATCTGGCCAGAAGCTTTCACCAGTAACCACGCTACCATCCCAACAATAGATTATATTGAAATTTTTGTTTCTCTAACCAGACAGTATCTCCAAACACAAGTAAAATGCAAGCCGACTTCTGCTGGAGCACAGTACACCGCCTGGGATCCAGCTCCCTGCGCAGCCCCTTTCAGTTGTGGCCTCCCAAGCTTCAACTCAAGTGGCAGCATTTCTCCGAGCGCTCTGATTTTCCAGGCTCAAATCAGAGTTTCCAGTATAGGTTGCAGGGTACAAGAGCTGCCTCTTTGGCCAGTCTCTCAAAACTTCTCCAAATTAATTCCAAAGGTGAAGTCACATGGTCAGGCAACATCACAACGATAACCTCACCCCTGGTACCAAAATCTGTCTCAGTCAGGGTTTTGCTAGAGAAACAGACATAACACAAGATGTACAAATGTATTAGAAATTAACAAGATTGGCTTACAATGGTCAGCCAAAGAGCTGTATGAGGAAGCATGCAGAGGCCGTCTGCACACTGAAGACCAAAGGAGTCAGCCCAGGGTCGAGCTCACTGCAGAGTTCCGTGCAAGTCCATACCAGGAGGTTGATGAGTCTGTGACAGAAGGCTGAAGGATCCATGGAAGAAGCTGGAGAGTCTGCACTAGAAGCCAGGAGACCAAGTCCAAGCTGAAGATGAAGACGAGCTCCTCTAAAAGGAATGGAAGTTGATCTGTGCTTCCTCATTTCCCTTTTATATCATCTAGGTGACAATCCACCCTAGGGTGGCTCCTTTACACCCTAGGGTATAGAGTTGCTGCATCAATTGCTGAGCCAAGTTTAGTTAAGCTTCTAAACTTCCCAAGTTGACATAATCAATCAACCACTATAGCCCCCACCTTATGGAACGGACTTTTAATTTTCAAATGAATCTTTGGCCTTGTTGCTCCTCATATGTGACCTGTTCAGTTCTTAGTTCAGGACATCAAGAGGATCCAGATCTCCAGGCCTTGGAAGAGGCTGTGGGACGTGGGCCCCATGCTGCGATTCTGTGTCCCCAACAGCCCTAAGATGAGGTGGGGAGGGTGGGAACCTGCCACAGTGGGCTTGGAGGTGGGGCCTGGTGGGCTGATGATGGGGTGGAGACCGCAGGGTGGGCCTGGCCTGATGGTGTGGCTTTCTTTCTAGGAGGAGGAAGATAGAGCTAGGGTGCCATTGTGGCCTGTGCTGCCTGGGCCACCTCAGAACCCTGGAGAGACCCTAGCATGGGCATCACCAGGTATGGCTGCCCAACCCGAGTAGAACAAACCTCTCTTCCTGTTAAACTATTCTGTGCCAGGCATCCTGTGATCACCCAGGAAACTGGACTGAGTCCATCTGGAGGCCTCAGTCACCAAGCTCAGGCAGATGCAGTGTGCAGACATCCACCCCTCTAGGCTCCACCGCCCAGATTCCCTGGCAGTTCAGGATAGAGCAGTGAGAGAAAAGCAGGAAGTGGCAGCCTGCTAACGGCCCCCAAGTCTGAGGTTGGACAAGGAACCATGGTTTCCCCACGTCACCCAGATCTGAGGAGCAACCCTGGGGCACTCTAGGAAATGACAGAGAAGATACTTGATGCACATTGAAAATGTACTAAGAAGCTGGGCGTGGTGGCGCACACCTGTCATCCCAGCAGTCTGGAGGCTGAGGCAGGAGCATTGTAAGTTTGAGCCCAGCCTTGGCAACTTAGTGACTGATTGATACCTGCCTCAAAATAAAAATTAGAAAGGGGGCGTAGTTCAGTGTGAAGTCCCTGGATTCTTTCTTGTGGAGATGACTTGAGGGTCCGTGCAGGGCAGCATGGCGCCCCAATCTCCCCTGTCCTGGACACTGCGGGGGACTGTCCCTCTTGGAGCCTGCAGCCTTGGGCCCTGCATGTCCTGAACATGAAGCCGTCTCTGGGGGCAGCAGCTCAGGGTCTGCTGACACATCTATCCAGCCACTCTGTATTTGGATGGAACAATTTAATCTGTTTCCATTTACAGTAATTCCCGGCAGCTCAGGAAGGAGGTGGCCAGTGTAACGGACCATTCATCACTCTCAGGCTGGGTTCGTACCCCTGTGCCCTGTCTTCCCCACGCCCACACTTCCGTGCTGTTTTGTAGCGGATGTGCTGTTTTTTCTCTTGGACTTTTCGCATATTTACAAGTATTTTCTTTTGTTATATTTGCCACAAGACTTACATAAAACATTTTATTGTTTGGTTTGGTTTGGTTTGGTACCAGGGATTGAACTCAGGACCTTGCGCTTGCCAGGCAGGCCCTTATGTCACTGAGTTACATCCCTGGCTACAGAACATTTTATTGTTATAAAAGTTTATTTTAAGCTGCTATCAAGTAAATGTTGAGCACATGCAAAAATTCTACAATTTTGTTGTTGCATTTTTTTTTTGTTTTGTTTTGTTTTCAAATACCGGGAATTGAACTAGGACCTTCCGCTTGCCAGGTAGGGGTTGTGCTGCTGAGCTATATCCCCAGCCCCCCACATTGTTAATGATGTCAAAACTTCCATTATTTATTTATTTATGACTTTTTGAGGCAGGGTCTCACTATTTTGTGCAGGCTGGCTTTGAACTCACTATATAGCCCAGCCTGTCCTGCCTCAGCCTTCTGATTACAGCCATGCACCAGCATGCCTAGCAACATCTTTTTACATTGTGTACCACGAACATATATTGAAGGTAGAATGATTAATACTTTTGTCTGCTAACTTCTGCCCTAGAGTTAAAGTGATTTACATACCACCATTATAATATTTGAATGTTACACAACTATTTACCAATGGGTTTTATGTTTTCTTGTTTGCACATTATTAACCAAATCTCCTTTTGTTTCAACTTGGTTGTTTGGCTTTTGTTTTGAGACAGGACCTCACTAAGTTCCAAGATGGCCTAAAACTCAGTGGGTAGCCCTGGTAAGCCTTGAACTCCCAACCCTCCTGCCTCAGCCTCCCAGAGTGCTGAGATCACAGGTGTATGCCACCACAGTCAGCTTTTCAATCTGAAGCACTTTGTCTTGGCCTTCTTCTGAGGCCGGCAGGTTGAACGGAGGTAAGTTCCCTGGGTGCTGGTTTGTCTTGAGTCCTCATCCTGCCAGCATGTGTAAAGATGAACTTTTCCAGGCACAGTGCTCCTCCTTGGCAGTTTTTTTGCTGTTGTTGAGCACTTCAAATATTTCATCATATTTTCCACTGCACTCCAAGGTTTCTGCTGAGAAATCCACTGACAGCTGTAGAAAGTCTCCCCTGTACTTGATGAGTTGAGTTTTTTCTTTTTTTTTTTTTTTTTTTTTTTTTGTGGAACCGGGGATCGAACTCAGGACCTTGCACTTGCCAGGCAAGCGCTTATTCAACTGAGCTATATCCCCGGCCCTTTGAGTTTTTTCTTGCTGCTTTAAAATCTTCTCTTCAGTCTTGCTATGCTGCCCAGGCTGGCCTTGAAATTGTAATTCTCCTGTCTCAGCCTCCCAAGTAGCTAGGATTACTGGGTTTGCCACCATGCCCAGCTCTCTGACCCTTGATCATCTGATTAGAATGAGCTGGTCTGCTCACCTGTGACCTGAGCCCTGCAGTTACTCTTTATGTTTTCCTTTTTTCTCCTCTGGCTGGATAATAGTTTTTTCCCCTTCTCCTTGATCTCATCTGCTATTCAATCTCTCTTGCATTTTTTTAATCTCATTTCTTGTAGTCTTCATAGCCAGAATTTGTTTAGTTTTTTGTGTTTTTTTTTCCATCTCCTGGTTGACTCTCTTTTGTTCAAGTATTGTTTTCTTGATACTTTTGGACTGTGTGTTTTCTTACAGATCACTGAGTCCCTAGAAACAATTATTTGGGGAGTTTGGTTAGACACAGCATAGATCTCCATTTCTTTGGAGTGAATTACTGGAGTATTTTTGTGTTCCTTTATAGTGGGTGCACAGGTCCCTTGATTTCTGGTGTTTGTTAAAGTGTTTTGTTTTATTTCAGACAGGTTCTTGTTGTGTAGTTCAGACTAGCCTTGAACTTGTGGTGATCCTCCTGCCTCAGCCTCCCAAGTGCTGGGGTGACTGTTGAGGTCTTGTGTTGTGGTCTGAGCTGATCAGCTTCTCCAGGGTGTCTGGTAAAGGCTTCTGAGGCTTTCTGAGATCTTGTCAACTACAGCCAAGTACCCTACATGTACCCAGGCTCATGTGATATTAGAAGCTAAGCTGGAGCCAGGCCTGTCCATGCATGCCTGTAACCCTAGCACTCTGGGAGGCTGAGGCAGGAGGACTGCAAATTTCAGCCCAACCTGGACAATTTAGCAACTTAGTGAGACCGTATTTCAAGATAAAAACAAATAAGGGCTGGGGATGCAGCTCAGTGCAAAAGCCCCAGCTGGGTTCAATCTCCAGGACTGGAAGAAGAAAACAAACAACTGAGAGCAAGGCAGCTCCACGGAGTGGTGCTGCTTGGTGGCCACAGGGCTCTGCTCCTGGGGGATGGCAGGCCGGGCCCCGTCTTCTCTCCCTCTGCCCTACAGCTGATGGGTGCTGGCGGCTTGCAGTGTTCGGGACTGATGTGCTGGCCACACGCACAGCCTGGCTGTGCACACCTTACACACGCACTGCAGGGACGCGGGCCTGCGCAGGCCGCGGAGAGGAGTGCGGTCACTGGTGCACATGTGGGAAAGTGGGTCTGGGGTGCTGCATCCTCAGAGCTGTTGGGAAGAGTCCTGACCCTCGGGCCTCACCTGCGGCTGAGCCTGGCTGCCGCAAGCCCTGCTCCTCTCCCCCGTTCGCAACGCTCACCGCCATCTCGCGGGCCCCACGGCATCTGGGCAGGACAGGAAGCAGCAGGCAGCGTGGGGTCCCTGCATGCCTACTGCTGTCTGGGGGACATAAGGCCAGGGGCTCTTGCTTGGCAGCAGGGAACTGCAGGGCTGGAAGGGATGCCCCTTGAGGCCATAATGCTAAGGGACGTAGAGCAGGCACATCGTTTAAATGGTGCACAGCTCCTCTTATGTGAGAAACCCAAAGTGTAAGTCAGGAACAAAATAAAAGACTGATAATAGGAAACAGGGTGGAAGATCTTCTGCAAATGGGACAGGGACTATGACATGGAAGGAAGGGGGAGGGGGTCACAGTGACACACACCCGTAATTCCAGGACTCCGGAGGCTGAGGTAGGGGGATTGCTGTGAGTTTGAGGCCAGCCTGGGCTACAGAGAGAGACTCTGTCTCAAAAAAAAAAAAAAAAAAGCGACGCAATATGCACATACACTACGGTATGATCATTATGTTCTGCAAACATGAACTAATAAAAATTTAAAGAAAAAATAAAAAGAACATAATCCACTGGGTGGGGTGCAGCTCAGCAGCACAGCACTTGCCCAGCATGCGTGAGGCCTGGGTTTGCTCTCCAGGAAAACCGAAAACAGAACTCCGAAATCCAGGACTAAGAGTGCGCCTTGTCCTTATGTTCTATAATGCGTCCACGCCAAGTATTTTGCTGTAAAAGACCACTGGGGCCTCTCTGGGCACCCAGAACCCTGCCTTGGTACCCTGCCGTGGGGTTGTCAAAATCAGGCTGTATGTGCATGGGGCAGGTGGGGTACAGGAAGCACCTGTACACTCAATCTTGCTGTGAACCGTATGGTAGAACTAAAACAAGAAATTCTAAAAAGGATGCCTTGCTGGGCGTGGGGCCACACACCTGTAATTCCAGCACTTGGGAGGCTGAGGCAGGAGGGTTGTTGCAGGTTCCAAACCAGCCTGGGCTTCAAAGTGAGCTCAAGGCCAGCCTGAACTATACAGTGAGACCCTGTCTCAGAAAAGACAAAAAAGAAAAAAGATTAAAAATGATGCCCATATGAATGCAACTAGTTTCTTAAAGTTATTTAAAAAGAAAAAATATTACTTTAGTTCAATTTTTGTTTAGTTAATTTTGAGACAAGGTCTTGTTACGTAGCCCAGGCTGGCCTTGAACTCACAGTGATCCTCCTGCCTCTGCCTCCGGTGTGCTGGGACTGAGGCATGGGCCACCACACCCTGCGCTGAGTCTCCCTCCTGATCAGCGCCGTAAGCACCTTCCAGGGTCTCAGTGGCTGCAGCAATGCCTTCCTTGGAGAAACACCTGCTCCTGCCATCTTGGCGTGCGCTGCACTGAGCTGCTGCAGCACCTGAGACTGTAAATTTCTAAGGAGGGGAAATACTGCTCTCATAGGCTGGCGCTGGCGAGGCCAAGGTCCAGATACTGGCATCTGGAGCACTATCCATTCCGTCCGGACACTGCAGCCCTGCAGACAGCGTCCCCTGATGGTGGAGGTCCCTGCTTCAGCCACCAGTCACCGCTGGGCCTCCGGAACATGGTGCCCAGCTCTAAGCTGGCGCTCAGGTGCCCTCCCTGGGCTCCATTAACTTGGCTCGTAGCTCATCCAGCCCCGGGGACTTTCCTTGTCTGCCCCTTTATAGCAAAGGCTGTTCCTCAGGACTCGAATGAACAGTGAGGTGAGGCGCTGTGCACGGCGAGGCCTGGGAGGCTCCCTAGCACGGAGGCTCCTGTCCGCGGAGTTGGGGTGCACAGCTCATGCACCGGCCTGTGCTGGACTAAGGCGTGCACACCCTCGCCCGGTGACCTGGCAGAGATGGGCAGGGGTCTGAGAGCGGGAGTGACAAGGACCGAGGTGTGAAGCGCTGCCTGCGCCCCGTGAGAAAGCTGTTCAGCACACTAGGGAGCATGCACAGGCATGACAAAAAGTTTTTAAAGAGTGCGCAGGAGGCCAGCCTGGGCCGGAGCAAGAGCCTGTCTCCAGGGAGGACAAGGAGGTCGTGCCCTGCGTGCTGCCCTCTGGTGGAGGTGGAGGTCCTTCCTGTCTGCTGGGTGGCTTGCTCTTCCTGCCCCCACCGTCCTGGTCGCCCGCTCCTTCCTCATGTTTAACATGCTTGTTGAGACGAGCCTCCTCAGCACGGTGTCGGTGTCACATGGCTTACATTTCACTTCGGTTTTCTTCCTCTCTCCTCTGCAAACCTCCTCAGATCTGTTAAGAGCATGTTGTTTAGGGTGCAGTGGCCTATGCCTATGCTCCCAGCTACTTGGGAGGCTGAGGCAGGAGGCTCATGAGCTCAACACCTGGGCAGCTAAACAAGACCCTGGCTCAAAATGAAAAAATTAAAGGGCCGGCATGTGGCCCAGGGGCAGACAGCCCTGGGTTCATTCCCTCCTGCTGCAGGAGTTAGGCAGCATTTCCTGAAGTCTCAAATCACATAAATGACTTTGGCCCTGGGACATCAACAGATGACACAAGCAGGAGAGGATGAGCGCTCTTGCAGGGTTTGGCCCCGCACCATCCACAAGTCCTCCCGTCACTGGCAACTTCCCATTGAAAGATATCAGCAACCCCTGGGACCAGGGACTGGCCGCACTGCATCACCAGTGGCAAACTGGTCATTTCCAACCTCCTGCCTCCATCACTGGAACGTCCTCTGACAACTGCTGACTTAATCAGTCTTCCTGCGGTCGTCTGGACCAGGAAGCTGGACATGCGTCTGCTGCCTCCACTCTGCGATGGGGATGAGCAGCTGCCTACACAGCAGCAGCAGCAGCAGGACCACAGCAGAGGCTCCACCCGGGCAGCTCCTGAAGCTGCGTCACAGCAGCTGGCACAGCCTGCATCTGCACAGGGGAAGGGTGGGGTCCCTGAACTGTGAGAAGACAAGGTCCTCCCAGGGCCCCAGGCCTTTCCGGGCACGTGTCTTGCCGGCTAAAAGGCTCACAGAGCCTCTACTGCCACCCCGTTTCCTTGGACATTCTCCCCGGAACTCAGTCCTTGCTCTCTTCCCACGCTCAGTGCCATGGGGCAGGGGCTCGAGTACACTTGCTGCGGACCAGCAACCGGGCCCAAGGTGCAGTTTCTGCTTCCTGAGGAAAACAACCCCAGTGATCCCTGTGCTCACACAGCACGCTGGGCCCTGGTCGGCCGCCCCAGGCAGCCCGACCCTCCTGCCTCCCGCCTGGCACGCAGGGGTGATAGGTCCCTCGGACTGGGCAAGACTGGTCCAGGGCTATTCCCAGGAAGACTGGGAGCCCCAGCCCTATCCTACCCCGGGCCCTGACCCCAGTTCTACGGATGGGTGGCAGCAGCAGGTGTATCTGGCACTGAGGTCAGGGAAGTGGCTGGTGGCCACCTCCCCTGGTGTCCATCAGGACAGGAGGGGACAGCAGAGTGTGCCAGAGGCTCTCTACCCTCTCACAGGGGTTCAGGGACAGAATCTTGGCCAAGTGTGGCTGGACAGCTGGAGAACACTGGGCCGCATGCAGCCTGGGACAGAGGCAGGGACCAAGGGGCCTGAGGGAGCCTCGCAGCTCGTGTCTCCTCAGCAAGTGTGGGGGATTGATAACCGGTGGTCAGCTTGTAACCCCCAGCAGAACTGAGTAAGCACGGTGCTGGGTGTGGGAGACCCACCTGGGGACTGTGGCCAGCAGCATAAGAGGCCGAACTGGAGAAGAAGGCTGGCTGTTGGGAGCTGGTGGAAGCTGTAAGGAGCTGTTGGTTGTTTTGGAGGAGCTCGTCATGCTGGCTTTCCTGATGACCTTGGCTGTTTTCATCCTCCAACGAGCTTGGGACTTTGTTGGCTTCAGTTGGCTTCAGTTCACTTTGGGGAGCTCTGGTCCTCACTGTGAGCATCGCTTCCTGGCTCCGGAGGGAAGGAAGGTGCACAGCTCAGTCTCCTGCAGAAGGTTGCTGCATTGGCTGTCCTGGTGGAAAGAACTCAGCTGTCTTCACCCCCGGAGGAGCTCGGAGCCTCCCTGTGGCTGAGGGTGGCTGTGGTACCTTCCAGGGGAACTCTGGTTCTTACTTTGAGCATCGCTTCCTGGCTCCAGCGCAGATCCCTCAGCTACTAGCACAGATCTTTCATGCTGCTGGCACAGACTTCCCAGCTTCCACCACTGACCTTTGGGCTTTACCAGTGCAGATCCGTGAAACAGACCTGCATGAGATGTTGTTGTGGGCTCTGGGCCTCCAGTTGGATTTGTGGGAGGCATTGTGATGGGCTCTAGGTCTTCAGCTGGACTCATGTAGGACATTTCAATGGGATCTAGGCCCTTGCAAAAATAAGCCCCAAACCATGGCAGAGGCAGAAATGAGAAGCACTCGGAGGCAGAGGGCACTTGGTGCTAAGGGTTTTAGGGCTCAAGGGTTCGAGTGAGATTGAGGGTTTGGGCTGAGGTTTGACTCCTGCCAAAGAACAGCTACCTCTCCTTCTTGGGTGGAGGAGCTTTGTATGTTTTAAGGAGCTTGGAGGAACTGTCAAGGCCCCCAAGGCGCCCAAGGGTGGGCAGAGTGGACTTTGCATAGTCAATGACATGCTAATGAGGGATACTTACAGCTCAGGTGCAGTATAAGCTAAATTACCCGATTACTTCCTCCTGTGTTCAGACCTGGGCACTCTAATTAACTCACAAGGTTGTTCTGAGCCCCAAGACTCGAGGGGGCCTCCCTCCCTCCCCATGGTCACTTCCTTGGCCTCCCCCTGCCTCCCTGTGAGGAGCCCCAGCTGCTTGCTGGTGCGCATGTTTTTATGAAATGCACAAGGGCCAGGGTGCAGCTCAGTGTAGAGCTACGTGGCACAGGCCTGTAATCCAGCCCCTGGGCAGCTGAAGTAGGAAGCTTGGGAGTTGCCCAGACCCTGTCTCAAAAATTTAAAAAGAGCTCTGTGCAAAGGCCCTGGGCTCAATCCCCAGCCCCCTAAAAAAATGGCCAAAATGCACTTCCCATTCCAAATGCCGCTTCTCTTCTCTTTGGGGAACTGGGGTGTCTGGGAGACAGGTCCCGGGCTGCGAATGGGTCTCCTCTCCACAGGGTCTTTGCTAACTGTCCTGCGGTGCCAGGGGCACTGCTCCAGCTGCAGCTGCACGCTGCCCCGCTATGGAGCCCTAGTGCCCGGGAGAGAGTTCAGGGAGGGGCCTCTGAGCAGTGATTTGGTCTTCAGGGTGGACCCTCATGAATGAAGTGATGTCCTTATAAAAAGTCTCCAGCCAGGTGTTGTGGCACATGGAATCCCAGCTACTCGGAGGCTGAGGCAGGAGGATCACAATTTGAAGGCCAAACTGGGTAACTTAGAGCCTGTCTGGAAATGTTGCTTAGCGGTGGGCTGCCAACCCAAGCTCTGTGGGCCCCTGGTCCATCCTGCACCAGGAGGAGGAGGAGGGACAGAAAGCTGCACTCTGCTCTCTGATCTCGGCTGCAGACCATGGGGAGCCCCCTCCCAGGGTGCCAGCCCTGCCGGCACACGACACTGGTCTTCCAATGTCCGGGCTTCTGGCAGCGACCAGCAGTGCCATCACTGCGATCCGAGTAGTTAGGGCCGGGGACCAGGTCACCACTTGGGACAGGGCCGGAAGCTCAGGGTCAGGAGGAAAGTGCTCTACAGGGCCAGCTCCAGAGGGTGAGGGTGGTGGGGAGATGGCTTGAAGTGACCCGTGCCGAGCCGCGGTGGGAGAGCTCTGCTGCTCAGGACAACCCTGTTCTCTGTGTGCCCGTCACGGCAGCGGTGCCACCTTCACAGACACACAGGAGTGTGGAATGCGGGACTTCAAACACAGTGAGGTTTTAACAGGAACTGCACGCAGCAGTACTTACCAGGACCCCTGCATTTGGGACACAAATCTGCCGGAACTGCAAATAGCAAATACATCTGTGTGTGGAGTCAGGCGCTTCCTGCATACCAACGTGTCGGGATAACGAGACCCAAACCCACCACATACATAGCAAAGCCGTCTGCAGAAACAGGTTCTGTGTAGCTGGATGCACCATAATGAGCAATTTCTGAAAAGCCCCTGAACTGCTTTTCTGTGTATCTTTGTACCAGATTCAGTGTTAATTATTTTCAGGATTATTGATGAGAAGGAAGTCTCCTAAGGGAATCCAAAAGCCTCAGCTTGGCACCCTGTTCGGGTTCTCTCCTGTCTCTCAGGAGCTATTCCTGGTCCCCATTCCTTTTTTCTAATACGTATTCTTACTCTTAAGAAAAACCCTGGGCTAAAAATATTGAAATGCCATTTAAAACAATTGCCTTACAAAAAGGAAATGTGGGAAAAGATAGTGCACCTGGCATTTCCTTCAGTAAAAATATTTTTCTTGTATTTATAACATTTACAACTTGTTGCTCTCAACTCGCTCCTAATATTTTAAGTGTAGTCTTGATTCTCCCTTATACAAGAGGCCCCTGGGTCATGCATGGGTGGAGCCCACAGCTTGCTCTGCTGGTCTGTTCTCCTCCCATGCTTCCCCCTCAAGGGGAGGCCCCCAGCCCTGCCTGGAGCCGGGGGCCCTGGCTCCAACACTGCCCCAGGCGTTTCTGGGCACTATGTGGGCTCTTTCTGCTTTGTAGTTGCTGGTACCGATCAGGCTGGGGTCTCACCCTGGTTCTGGATGATCCAATCAGAGAGCTGAGCAGACAGAAAGACAGGACCCACCCCGCAGTGGGGGAGCGGCCCAGGGAGAAGGACCCAGGCAGAGGGACTCTGTGCTGAGGGTGTAAGCCTTGGGGTTTGAGGGTGGGAGGGTTTGGCCCGCATACTCAAGCAGTTTGATTCAGCCTTCCCACGGGACAGGTTGCGATGTGGAGCTTTTGACTTTTCAAAGGCCGTGGAGGAAGTGTCATCTCCCCTAGAGCCCCCAGAGGGCAAACCTGCAGTGTACAGTGCTAAGTGTCGGGGTCCCATCAGGGTTCCAGAAGTTGCCCGTGTGCGCGCCAGGTGACCGGTGTGTAGAAGCTAACAGGGTTCCCAGGGTTTAGACCTGAGCCTCCCAGACCTGGGCTCCTGTTTAATGAAGAAGGTGGACCTGCAGGGCAGCCCTCCCTTCTTCCCAGCCATCCCTCAGTCATCTGATGCCTCGATGCAGCCCAGAAACTGGCTCCAAGGCAGGGGGAGAAGCCCCCTCCTCTGCCTTTCCCTTGGCCGCTCCTGCCTCACTGCCGCATCGCACGCTTACCGGGAGAGCCTCCTTGGCCTGTTCTCACATCCCTCTGCTCTTCGGGAGGGCCCAGGGCTTGTCTGAGATCCCAGCCAGTGGGTGGAGGCTGGGCAGGAGCCCACCTCTCTTGGCCCCAGAGGGTGTGCGGGGCTCTGGGCTCCGGAGACCCCTCTCTCTCACACACACACACTTCTGTCCTCTTCATAACAATATGCATGTTCACTTACTACCACCAGCTTTAAATTAGGGTTTGTGCCCCTTGCAAAACCGCTCCAGAGTACGTGACAGCTCCCGGCCTCGAGCCCACTGTGGGCTGCTGTGCTCCTGTATCTCACTTGATGTGTGTTCGATGTGCTGCGCAGCAGCTCACTATCACGGCAGTTACTTTTAAATCAATATTTCCATTGCCCACACGTTCCCCCTGTAAGGCTCTCTATTTCTCCATGCGGGACAGTTCTTCAATCCAGGATCCTTTTTCTGAAGTCTGAAGAAATTCTTCAGTACTGTTTCAGTGTGTATCTGCTATTGATAAATTCTTTCCTTTTTTTCAAATAAAATCTACAATCATCTTTACATTTATATTTGGTGGATAATTTTTTAGGTTGTGAAGGTTTTTTTGTCTTCCATGAAAGATGTCATTCCATTGTCCTCCAACTGCCATAATTTCAATTGACAGTCAGCATTCTTTCAACCATTTGACTTTTCTGAAAATAACATTCCTTTCCTCCATTTTTAGGGTTTTTTCCTCTTGGTATAAGATTTTCAGCTTTTTTTTTTTTGAAATTTCAACAATCTTTTACTGCCAAATCATGTGCAAGGTTAACTTTGCTGGCAACGAAAACAATCTCTATCACATGCAGGTTGGGGCTGCAGACCCACTAAAGACTGTCCTTTTAAAGGAGGATTGTTGGGGCTGGGGATATGGCTCAGTGGCACAAGCACCTATCTGGCAAGCACAAGATCTTGAGTTCAATTCCTGATACAAAAAGAAAGTGTTGAAAAAATACATGTGGGCTGGGGATACGGTTCAAGGGTAGAGTTCTTGCTTTGTACACACAAGGCCCTGGGATCAATCCCAGCACCACTACCACTCCCACCCTACCCCGAATATATATGGTGTGTTGCTTATATATCGGTTTCTGTGTGAGTGACAGGTCCCAAGCATGAGGTGTGGCAGATGAAAAGAGAAACGAGGGACGAAGTTTTGGGGTCGGGGCTGCAGCCTCTCAGACTGAAGCCTTGATTACCCTCTTCTTCAGCCTTTTTTTGGGAGTCTCACAGAAAGCAGGAACAGGGGGGTGGGATTAGCATGGACAATGCTGCAGTTCTAGAAGGGTCTGTTATGAGCTCTGTCTCTGTAACTGAGTACCGCAGTGGGGCATTTGCTAAGGATAGAAGCTAATTTAGCTCACAGGTCTTAGCTCACAGGTCTGGAGGCCGGAGAATCCAAGAGCATGGTGCTGGCCTCTGTTTGGCTCCTGGTGAGGCCTCCTGCTGCATCATAGCTGGCGGAAGGCATCACACAGAGGGCAGAGCGAGTGATGAAACCCCCGCCCCGTCATCACCCATCGGTCCACCCACTGACCCAGGCCCTCATGACCCAGCCACTGCCCAAAGGCCACCTCTCAAACACGCTTAGCATAATACTGTGGGGATTAAACTCCTAACGCACGAAATGCAGGAGATGTATTCAAAATATAGTAGACTCGAAATCTCTGTTGAAACGTTTTCATCTAGCTCTCCATCTCGTCCATTTTTTCCTTGACTTTGTTTAATGTATAAATCACAGTTGGCCCAGGTGTGGCAGCACATGCCTGTAATCCTAGCCCCCAGGCGGCTGAGGCAGGAGGACCAACACAAGTTTGAGACCATTCTGGGCTACGTAGTGAGATGCTGTCTCAAAAAAAAAAAAAAATCACAGTTAAAGTCTGTCCAACAACTCCAATATCTAGGTCTTCTCTGGATATGTTTCTATTGTTATTTTTGGGGGGGTACTGGGGATTGAACCCAGGGCCTTCACACTGAGCTATATCTCCAAGCATTTAATTTTTTTTTTTAATCTCAAGACAAGGCCTGCTGAGTCCCTATTACACACACACTGTATTGATTGTTTTATTTCTACAGTCTGACTCATCTTTTCTACTTCTTTGTTTTTTTGTCTTTTTGAGACAGTGCAGTTCAGGCTGGCCTTGAGCTCACTTTGTAGCTCAGGCTGGTCTCAAACTCACCACTATCCTCCTGCCTCGGCCTCGCAAGTGCTGGGATTACAGGCCTGTGCCACCATGCCCAGCACTCTACTTCTTTATGTGTCTACTTATTTTCGTTTGTTTGTTAGACATTGTTGGTCCCATTTGAAGAGATTAACCTGCATAGCTGAGGAACTACAGGGGCTTTGATCCCTGCCCCTCCTTTTTTCTTTTTTTTTTTGTACCGGGAATTGAATTCAGGACCTTGCACTTGCTAGGCAGGTGCTGTGCTGCTGAGCTACATCCCCTAGACATTGTTATAACATGTTATAGAAGCTCTGATTATATTAAAGAGTTTTCTTTTATTGCTTATCAGGCACCTTGAATCTGATGGGTTTAGGTTTGTAGATTGACCTTCTTCAGTTCTGCCTCTTCTGAGCATAAGCCCTTTCTCCAGAAAGTTGACTTCTTGAGATCCTAAGTCTGGTTGTCCAGAAAGTTCTCTCAACTCCAACCGGGGCCTGAACGCCACCCCCATGGCAATGAGCAGCTCCTGCCACCTCCACACAGGAGGCATCGTGCAATGCAGACTCAGGGCTGGTCCTGCACCTTCAAGACTTTCACATGGGTTTGAGGCTCCTCTTGTGTTTTACAGAGTGCTCCCCACTCTCAGCCACCCTGGTATCCCTGACCTCCAGGCTCTTCTCCAGCCCAGTGGTGCTGTGAGTTGCTGCTATTTTTATGTGCAGTCACTGGAATTACCTTACTTCTCCAGGGATTGCAGCCCTGCTTGGGTTGCTGTCCGATGCTTAGAGATTTTTGAAGGGTGCTGCCCATTTTTATACCTGCTATAGCAGAAGGCAAAGTCCATACCATGTCTTTTTTAAGACACTGGCAGGTGTGGTGCTGCATCCCTGTCATGCACATGGGGAGGCTGAGGCAGGAGGACTACAAATTCAAGCCCAGCCTCCCCAGTTTAGTGAGATGTTGTCTTAAAAGAATTTCTCAAAGGTCTGCTCAGTGCTCTGCATCATGGAGGCAGAGGCAGTACCACCTCCCTAGCAAAGGAGCAGAGGACGGAGCTTGGGGCTGGAGTGACAGAGCATTGTTGCTCAGACTCCCACTGACATCAAACCCTGCCCCTGCTGCTGGACCCCAGGATGCTAAGCAGGAGGGCGGCTGCCTGCAGGAGACTTCAAGCTGAGGCACCTCCGACGGTGCACAGCTGGGGGCAGAAAGCCCAGCCTGACCTCGTGAGGCAGGAAAGCTGGGGTCTAAGGGAGCAGCCTCAGAAGCAGCATCCATGAGAACGAACCCCTTGACTCCGGTGTGGACCACAGAGGGCTTGACGGGCAAACTCTACCAGGCAGGGAGACCCCCCCTCTGCCCACAGAAAGCCAGGTCACCAAAGCAGCACCAAGAAGAGAGGGAGAAGCAGAAATTGCAGCAGAGGAGCACAGTGTGTGCGTGAATGTGTGGGTGTGCGGGAGGGGGAGGGAGGCGATCCGAACACAGCTCAGCGTCCTCCAAAACAACAGCAAAGCCATCATCCAACAGCACAGCAGAACCCAGAATCACTGACTCGTGTTACCTCCAAAGTCCACTTTTCAACCAGGAGTCAACACGCGCACCGAGCACCAGGAAGGCCTGGGCCCTGGTCAGACAATGGGGTCAGCAGACACGGGTTGCTGTGCACACAGACACTGGAGTTAGCAGGCAAAATCTTCACAATCACAAGTGTGCACCAGTAAGTAAGGGAGGATGTTTTAATGAGAGAACACATGGGTACCTCAACAGATATTTTAAAAATAGAAATTCAGAGCCAGGCATGGTGCACAGGCCTGTAATCCCAACACTCTGGGAGGTTGAGTCAGGAGGATTATAAACTTGAGCCCAGACTGGGCAACTTAGCAAGATCCTGTCTCAAAATGAGAGGACTGAAAAGGCTTTGGATTCAATGCCCAGTACTACAAAAAAGAAGGAAAGAGGAAAAAAGAAAAAATTTAAGAGCTGGAATGTATGAACATTAAAGTGAATTTTTTTAAATAAATAAATTGACTAGCAGGTTATGGATAACAGGATTGGTGAACTTCAAGACATCAAAAGAAGTTAACCACCCCTGCTGAAAACGGGAGAGCAAATGATTGAAAAAAAATAATAATAAAATAAAATATAAATGAAAATAAACATGGACTCGTGTTTATTGACACGTGGGGCAGTAGAGCAACTCCACACTTGTGCCGTTGTCCTCTCAGGACAGAGCACAGGAGAGGGCAATATGTGGAGAAACAGTGGTTTTAAAAACCATTAGGCTATGTGCAGCAAAGGAGGCCTGTAACCCCAGCCCTCAGGAGGCTGAGGCAGGAGGATCACAGTAAGTTCGAGGCTAGCCTGGGCCACACGGTGAGACCTGGCCTCAAATTTTTAAAAAGCCACCCAAATTTGGTGGAAAACATTAAACTGCAGAGCCAAGAACCTCACTTGCCCAAAGCAGTAATCCCAGGTGCATCATAGCCCAACCAAGAGCGTCAGAGACACAGGATCGCCTGTAATCGTGGAGTTGTGGGAGGCTGAGGCAGGAGGAGCACAAGTTCCAGCCCAGGCTGGGCAACTTAACAAGACTCTCTGTCAAAATAAAAATAAAGACTGGGGATGTCGCTCAGTGCAAAGGCCCTGGGTTTAGTACCCAGTATTGCAAAGAAGGAAGGAGGGAAAGCAGAAAGGGAAGAAGAGGAGGAGGAAGGAAGGAAGGAAAAAATTTCTCTTGCAACCTGGATGAGAGCTTTGAGCAAGGAGCTATGAGCTGGTATAAAAGGCTGCCGGTTAAGATGGGTGGAAAACTTTCCACAATCCGGGGGCACCGTCCTGCGGCGAGCCACGGGAAGTCGGGAGCAGTTCCGGCAGTTGGGAGCCCCGCCCCTACACCTGAGCGTGGAGAGGCTGCGCCCACCTCGATGGGCTGTGGTGTCCCACTGGCGCCCTCTGTTGGCGACTACAACACAGTCCAAAAAAGGGAAGACGGGGCGAGGTGTAGCTGATTCCCCGGCAATCCTCCGCTTACTTCTGTCATTTGTTTTTAAATTCATTTAAAAGACACCGTTATTTCAAGCACAGTAGTGATGCTCTGTTGTGTTCTTCTTTCTGAGATAGGGTCTTGATATGCAGCTCAGGCTGGGCTTGAGCTCACAGCAATCCTCCCACCTCAGCCTCCTGAGCGCAGGGATTACAGGTGTGCACTACCACATCTGGTTTATGTTGCATTTATAACCTAACTGTGACATTGGTACGCGTGGGATGAGGTCCCTGAAATGCACTGTGGCTGTGCTTGACTTAAGGTTTCTCAGCATAATTCCAAGTCAGTTTAATCCCAGCACTTGGGAGGCTGAGGCCAGGAGGATGGCTGTGAGGCATAGCAAGACCCTGCCACAAAAAACAAACAACACAAGTCAACTGCAGCACATAAAAATGCTTACTCAGTCTCTGGAACCATCCTGAACACATCTGTAAGCACAGCACAGAGAGAGTACGGACTAGAAATATTCTGCTAACACGGGGGAGGCAGAGAAGAGCAAGACCGAGGGGAGGAGACGAGACGACACAGGTGAGCGGGAGCCTAGACCCGATCCGACCCCACTGAAACCCCCGGGGATGGGCCAGCCACACCCACTGGAAGGTAAAGAGCCAGACATGGTGGTACATACCTGACCCAAGCTACTCATGAGGCTGAGGCAGGAGGACCGGAGTTCAAGCCTGGGCAACTTAGTAAGATGCTTCTCAAAATAGAAATGATTAAAAAGGGGTGGAGACACAGTTTTGTGCTAGAGCACCTGCCTAGCATCCACAAGGCCTTGGGTCCCATCCCCAGTACGCACACGCACACGCACACGCACACGCACACGCACACGCACACTCATGCACACACGAACTGTTAAGAAAGCACCAGATCCAATATATGTCATCTGTAAGAGACACTGTTCATTTATTTATTTTTTGGTGCCGGGAAACAAACTCACACCCTTGTGCTTGCCAGGCAGGTGCTGTGCCGCTGAGCTACAACCCCGGCCCTAAGAGACATATTTTAAATGCAAAGACACAAGCCAGGTGTGGTGGCACGTGCCTGTACACTAGCATTCTGGAGGCTGAGGCAGGGAGACCCCAGTGAGTCCGAGGCCGGCCTGAGCTAATAGTGAGCTCAAGCCCAGCCTGGGCTCCACAGGGAAACCTCATTTCCAGAAAACCAATAGACATTAAAATAAATTCAGAGGCACCGACAGGTTGAAAGTGAACAGACGGAGAAAGACTGACACAAACACGGAGCCTGGGGGTGCTGTGCTGAGCAGGCTTCCAGGAGCAGCGGGCACATCAGCAGAGAGAGCCGTCTCTGAAGGAGGCCAAAACTGCAACCGAGGCACGTGGCGGCGGCAGCACCAAGGCCGGCTTGGATCTGTGCTGCTGCCCAAGACCCCGGCACAGCCCCACAGGGGTCCTGTCCATCACTGCCCCATGCTTGAGGCTGGCTTAGTTCAGGTTACCTTCATGCTCTGACAGCTGTCGCTGGTCCCCCTTGCTGATGAGCAGGGTTTGACAAGCTGAGCATGTATCCAGAATTCTTCTCCAAGGATGCTGAACCCAGGCCCAGGTGACTCCAGACCTCAGGCTCCTCTGCCCCTGCCCCAGCCACTGCTTCTCAGAGCTGGGGCAATGTCCTCCCAGCCCAATGTCCCCTCTGCCGAAGAGCCTTCTGTGTGTGGGCACAGGACAGCTGTTCTCAGGCCCGAGCCCAGGTTCCCCAGACCGACGTCTCAGGGACAGACGGATGGAGCAGCAAGAGGCAAGGCCTAGGGTTTCCGGGCCTCTCAGGGCACAGCAGGGAGAGGGCCCAGGGGCAGCTTGGGGTCCAGGTGCTGTGAGCTGGATGGGGGCCCTCAGGGCTGTGTGTGGGAGGTCAGCTCTGGAAAGGCCAGCAGCAGCCCTGGGCTCCTGGGCCCAGCTTGGTGTGGCTGGGCAATGTGCCCCCGCACACCCCTCCTCAGCTGGTTTTGGGTGCTGACGAGGCCCTAGGCAGCTGCAGGGCCAGGGCGAGTGCTAGCGACAGGCTGAGCTCAAGAGGGTCCCAGTGACTGTGGCAGCAGAGGTACAGAGTCCTTGAGTGTAGGTAGTGCAGTGGTGGTGACCGTGAGGCATGTGTGCCCCCCCCCCCACACACACGTACACACGCGCACACACGCAGCACCCTCTCTGACCGCAGAGACCCAGTCACATTAACACCTCAGTGTTCAGCTTCAGTGGCAGCATTAGCCCTTTGTGGTAAGTACGTGGGTTTGGGTCGCAGTTGAGGACTGGGCCACTAGAAGGTTCGCCATCACTGGTGTAGGACCAGGAGCCCGGGTACATCACGATGTGACCGCTCCCAGAGCCTGACCAGGAGTCCCCAGGAAGACACTCTGAGGGGCCCCTGGAAGGAGGAGGGGCCCTGGGTGTCAACCTGGCAGAGGTGGCAGAGGCCGGAGCACTTCTGCCCTCTGAGGGTACACAGGGCTCCCTCGTGGGGCTGGGCACAGGCTTCAGGGCTGGGCTCACACAGGGACTGTCCCAGGCGCCCGTGCACAGCCAGCCCGAGGGCCCCCTAGGGGCTCTGGGACTTCAGAACCCTTCAGAGCCCTAGGTGCTGGGGAAAAGAGAGAGCAGCCAGAGGACGGGTCCCCGGGGCTGCATTGCCTGTGACACGGGGTGCGCTCCTGGCCCGCCAGTGCAGCAAGCAGCCAGGGCCTCCTGGGCTTGGGTGGGGTGGGGAGCGTGACCATGACAATGAGCTGGAGCCCAGGGCCACACGCCCTGCCCTGCCCTGCCCCTGCGTGCACCACAGACCCTGGGGGTGCACCTGCATTGTGAGCACAGGGCACGGGCAGAGCTGGCTCGGGCCTCAGCGTTGCCTCCAAGGCCTAGCGCCGGTCGGAGCCGCAGGGAGCTGTAGGGCCTCTGTGTGTGTGTGTGGGGGGTCCTGCGTGGAGGGAGACGGGCTGCTGGGGAGGTCGGAGGGGCAGCTGTCTGCTCAGGGCCCAGTGCTGCAGGAGGCCAGGCTGCTGCAGAGAGGGAAGGAGCCTGCAGAGGGGGCCGCTCTGTCCCCTCCGCCAGCCAGGGCCTGTGCCAGGGCCCCCACCTTGGCTGGCGTGCGTGGCCTCTCCACTGTGTGCCCCGGGCACAGCTGTGCCTGTGACAGCCTTGGCCTTGAGGGGAGCCGGGTCACTGGAGAGCAGCTCGACAGGGACAGCGCTGGTTGCGTCAGACCCTCAAACCCTGAAGGAGCCTTTCAACCATCTGGGGGACCATGCGGCTCCCTGTGCCCCCGGGTGTGGTTCCCGTGCCGGGTGCCATGGGGCCCGAGTGAGGGTTGGCAGCAGCTGCCCCTGCTCGGGAGTGGGAGGGAAGCTGGAACACAGAGCCCCGTGCTCCTCGGTACCTGCAGTCTCAAGGGTGGTATTTTCAAAACATGAGCTGGATGTCCAAGAGTGTGGCCGGGCCCTCCCCGCTGTCTGGTGCCCTGGCGGCTGCATTCGGTGACTGAACCTTTTAGGCTGCAGTGAGCATCACTTTTGGGCAGTTTGGGATCGAGTCTGGCAGGCAGCTTGGCTCCCTCTGCTGTTGAGGACCAGGGTGTGCGAGGACCGTGTGGGCCCAGCCTCTGTGTCTTCTGCCAGAGTGGAGGCTGGCACCAGGCTCCCTACCCTTGTCCCAGAGGCCTAGGGTGACCTAGGGTGACCCCTGGGCCTTGGGCCAGGCCCGGCCACCCGCTTTCTGCAGAACCTGCTTTCTCAGCCTCTGTGAGGTAGGACCTGGAGGCCTGGGGTGCGAGGAGGAGGCTGCCCCAGGGGCACAGGCTTGGGGCACTCAGGGCACAGTCAGCACAGCCCAGACCCCAGAGTCCCAGCCTCTGTGCTGGGGTATAGTCAGTCCTGCCCCCTCATTCTGCCCCAGGTCACAGGACCCCGCAGAGCTTGTCTCCCTCCCTCCCAGAAGGCCCTGGAGACGGCAGTGCCCATGCCTGCCTCCCTGCCCGCCAGCCTCTGGCTGCCTATTCCTGTTCTGCTGCCCGGGGCCCCTGCCGTGTTCAGCACCTTTGGCTCTGAGGCCGCAGTAAACCTCTCCAGCCAGGCTGCCCCGGCCTCGCTGGGCCTGGAGGCCTCCCCTGCCCATCTCAGTCCTGGCAGCTGTCACACATGTATGTTCCTGCCAGGCTGGGGGTGAGGCTGTGGCACTTCTGGGCACTCTGCCCTCTGCACGGAAGCCCTGCGGCCTCAGCTCCATGGTGGCAGCTCCCAGGCCTGGCATTTAGGCCCCACTCTGGCACTTTTTGCTACTGGGAATTGAACTCAAGACCTTGCGCTTACCAGGCCACTGAGCTACATCCCCGGCCCTTGGGCCCCACTCTGGTATGGTCCAGGCCTTGCCCTGGGCACAGCAGCAGCGGGAGCACCATCCCCCTGCACTCACTGTCTCACTGCTCCCCACACAGTGCCCATCGAAAGCTGAATGTGGGGCCAGCTGCGCGCGGATGCCAGCCAGGCAGGGACAGCTCTGGTCCCTGCTTAACCTGTGTCCCTGGCGCAGTATTCACAGGCCACAGGCAAGGTCTCACAGGAGCTGACCCCAGGGACTGTACCCCAGGGAGGAAGGGGCAGGGCACGTGGCCGCCTGTCCCTAGCTCGGTGGCTCTACATGGAGGGACCCCGTGGTGGTGCCCGGGTTTCCAGTGTTGCGGGAGCTGACATCTCTGCCACCCGCCTGCCCAGGCTTCTGGCTAATCGTTCTGTTTGTTTTCCTGGAGCGGGTGGGGGCAGGGCCCTCTCCATCCATTACCCGCTGGTGGCTGGCGGTGGCAGCAGCAGGGACAACCAGGCGCAGTGCACACACACAGTAGAACATTCTGGTTTGGGTTTTTTTTTTTTTTCTTAAATTAGCCAGAAACAGCAGGGAATGTGGCCTGCGATATCTGAATATCTGGTTGTGCAAACCCAGAACGAGCAAATAACAATCAGAAAATCAATAACAATTACACCAAGAATCAACCGATGGTGACACACCAGGAACCCGCAAGTCCCAAGGTGCCATGAGCCCAGTGCTGTGCTCTGCTCCCCGAGAGCCCCTCTCCACATCTGCTGGGTCCTGTGGGGGCATCGGGCAGGGCATGATGGTACAGGACCTACTTCCAAGGCACGTAGCTGTCTGCAGAGTCCTCTTCAGTTGAGGGACTTGGGTGGGCGGGGGCAGGCCAGGACCTGGTGCCTCATCCCAGGAGCAGGCTGGGAGGAGAATGGGCACCTCTGTGGGGAGTGGGCTCCAGCTGCAGGAGTCCGGCGAACCGTGTGGCAGCTGGATGGGGCACCGGGCCTGTCAATGACCCCTGGCCCGGGGGACAGCCCTCTGGCTCTGCACAGGGATGGGTCCCCGAGGGCCAGCCTGAGTCCTTGGCTGATGTGAGCTGACTCAGGACCTGGCCCTGCCCCCTGAAGAAATCAGAACAGGGACGCTAAGAGGGCCATCAGAGCTGGGCCTTGGGCCTATAGCTCCAAGGAGCCGGTGTCCAGGCCCCAGCGACCTGTGCAGGAGGAGAGTGTGCAGGCCTAAGAGGGCCAAGATTCAAGCTCAGCAAAACCTGCCCTCCAGGGCCCACAGGAGACCAGGCTTCTCAGTGGTGGCCGGAAGAGGCCATAACATGTAGCCACCACCAGGCCAGCCACAGCTCCTCAGGGCCTGGGTGGGGGTGACAGTGGCAAGGCAGAGCTCTCTGGGGACTCACTGTGTCCCTAGAGTGAACTACAAGGCTGGCAAAGGTCAAGAATGCGGATGGCCCTGGGTGTGGTGGTGGGACGCCTGTAATCCTGTAGCACTTGGGAGGCTGAGGCAGGAGGGCTGAGCATTCAGGGTCACACTGGACTGCGTATGAGCCCGGCCTTGAAACACCAATGACAAGAACAAGAGCACAGGGCAGTCCCTACAAAGCGCCTGCGTCCGTCCCGCTGACTGCGGCTTCCCAGGCTGCCCACGCCGACGGGGCACAGGCGGGACCAGAAGCGGAGGCTGGAGTGCCAGGGCTGGGCCCGGGGGTGCACTCGGACCCCAGCCCTGCTGCTGGTGGCCGCGTGACCCAGGGCAGGTTACCCCCCCTCTCAGCGCCCTCGTAGTCGTTCACCCACTCACTCACTTTCTGTTTTGTGGTACGAGGGGTGGAGCCCGGGGCCGTGGCACTGAGCTACATCCCCAGCTCTTTTCAATTTATTCTTTATTTTGAGACAAGGTCTCAAAAGTCACTAAGTCACTAAGTCTCTCAGGCTGGGCTCAAACTTGTGATCCTCCTGCTTCAGCCTCCCAGAGTGCTGGGATTGCAGGTGTGTGCTACCACGCTGGGCTGGCGTTGTGTCACTATCCTTAACCAGAGATGAGGGAGGCCCTTCTGCCTGGGGCTGCAGGGTGCATTTGGATCACCATGGGGGCGCCTAGAGGACCACATGCTGAGGACCAAGGGCAGCACTGTAGCGTGTGCCATCCTGGGCATCTGGGGACAGCATGTCCTCCCGTCTCGCAGGACTTGGCAGCCCTGGGCTCTGGCTGGGCCACCCTCTCCTTCCCTGTGGGGTTTGGAGCCTAGGCTGGGGGCTGGGTGGGCAACGGCTGGGGGCTCTTGTGGCTGGGCCACACCCAGTGGACAAGGACAAGGGTGAGAAGACAGATAGCCCTTACCAACCGGAGCAACACAGAGAGGACGTGAGCATGCACGGGGTTTCCCTCTCTCCAAAATGAAAATAATGTCATGGAGGCCCATTATCAAAACAGACATCTCCCAAGATGGCGCCCGATCTGCCCACTGCCCTGGCTCCACCATCCCCGTCCCCAGCCCCAGCCTCCGAGCTGTCATCTGAGGTCTCGGGCAACCTCCCATTTGACAAGGGCAGCACTGGCCTGTGAGTACAAAAGGCCCCTAGGTGTGGCTTAGGAAGGGTCCTCTCTCCCCATGACACTGTGTCACAGAAAGTGGCCGTAGTAGACTGATCAGTCAGGACACTGCCCTTTGCTGTCTACAGGTCTAGAATGTCTACTCTGAGAACAGCAGCCCCTGAGAAATGTGACCTTGTGCAGCGCCCCACCTGAGCAACCTCACAGGGCTGTTCTGGACAGACACTTTGCACTTCTCAACCTGCTCTTCCTTGGAAGCAGATAATGCAGTTATTCATTTAACCAGTGTGGATCATGTCAGTGAGATTTGCAGACTCCTATGCTGTGACCACCCAGTACCAACAGCAGGAGAGCAGTGGCCAAAGCCCAGGACCCTGAGGAGGGGCCACCAAGAAACGCTTGTGGGATACCCCCTACAAGGCCGCCTGAGCCCTGGCTTTGGAGGGGATGAGCTCACTGTCACCCGGAAGACTGACTCTGCACCCTACAAGAGCCTGGGGCTATACAACTCAGCGGAACGAGTGCCTTCCTGGCAGGCACAAGGTCCCGAGTTTGATTCCCGGTACCAAAAAAAAAAAAATCCACATCCTAAGTAGAGAGAGCACCGCCTCCTTGAAATATATATAAACCCTTATTTTGGGATTGGCTGAACGTGTCAACCTCTGAGCTCTGGATCTTTTTTTTTGACCCGTCTGTGACCCAGCAGGTTGGTGATATACTGGGAAGGTCAGGAGCTTGGCCCGTGTCACCAGGAACAGCAGCAGCGGAGAGAAGAAGAAAATGGATGTAGCACACGCAGGACATGTCACTCAACCTGGGGACCGGGAGCCGAAGGAGAGCCTGGTGGGCCCTAAGAGTCGCTCAAGGACACCAGAGCCCAACAGCCTTTTCATTTATTTTGATCGGTGGAATTTAGTTTTAATTATGCAAGAGAATACTTCATGAGATAATTTCAAAGAGAAATGAGATCTTAATAATCCGAGCTCTCATCCAGCCCTCGGCTATTAAATCTTTATAAACCTCGGCTGGAGGCGCAGAGCGGCAGCTGGGCTTGGGGCTGGAGAGGGGGTGGAAGGTCTGCAGCCCCGTCTGGGCCCTCATGGCGCATGTGGGCCCTGCTCCCTGGGAGAAGTGAGGAAGTCAGCAGTCCAGCAAGATAGCTGGCATGGGGAAACTGAGGCAGGCACGGACACCATCGTCTGACCAAGAGCCCATCTGGGAAGACGGAGGAGCCGCCCTCCCCCAGCCTGCCTCCCTGTCACTCTTGCCAGAGTTCACCCCACTCTGAAAGGGGTTTGGGCCCTGAGGGGAGGAACAAGCTGGGGTGGTTTTTGCCATCACAAAGTACACAGTGTGCTCGTGTGAGCTGTGTGTGCGGCCTGGGCCTCCTTTCTGGTCTCCTGCCCCTGCCTCCTCCGGGACACAGACTCATGGGAAAAGGACGCCCAGGGCCTGAGCACCCTCCAGGCTGCGGGCCACAGTGCCGCCCCCTGCTGGAGAGGGGTGCCCAGCCCAGGCCTGGCCTCACCACAGTCTCCCTGAGCTCCCCATCCAGACCCTGCATCTGGGGTCCTCAGGCTCAGGCTCAGGGCCGCCAGGGAGCACTTTGGGGAAGCGGCAAAGACCGAGTGTTCATGAACTCTGGAGTCTCTCTTGCTTGGTGTCAGGTGTGAGGCTCTGCCTGGGAAGTGAAGGTCTGTGACAAAAATCTTCAGGGAAGCAAGGTACTGCTTTTCTTCTTCAGCAATAGGATCTCGGACTGGGGTCTCCAAAACCCAAGCAAACTTTTCTCTAGAAACTGTCACAGAGGTAAGATGCTAACACCAGCAAACACTGCCCCAGGCTCTATGGACGGACTCATTGCACCTGGGCCAGGGCAGTTCCAGCTGCAGGGAAAAGAAAGGTGACCCCGCCGGCCTCACCCGCGAAGGAAGGGCACGGCCTTTCCCGAGGAAGCACAGCACCAGGCTGACCAATCTGGCCCCTCAGTGGTATTTTTCCCTCGGTACTTGGTGTCTGAACTCAGAGCCATGCTGGGGATTTAGCTCAGCACACAGCGCCTGCCTGGTAAGCATGAGGTCATGAGTTCAATTTCTAGTACCAAAAAAAAAAAAAAAAAAGACCGAAAGAAACGAACTCCAAGTCTTTGCACCAAGCTATGTCCTCAGCCTTTTTTTAAAATTTTGAGGCAAGGTCATGTTAAATTGCTCAGGCTGGGCCTGAATTTATATGTTAATGTTCTAATTCACATTATAATGTTCTTGCTGCAGTCTCCCAGAATGTTGAGATTACAGGTGTGTGATACCATGTGGGCTCCTGAGTGCCATCTGAAAGAGAGATTCTCTCATCTTTTTACCTTGTGACACTTAGCAGGCATGGTTCTGGGTGTCACCTCAGATTCAACCTTCAGCAGCAAAAGGGAAGCCATTTTGGTGCTCTGTCATTTTATCTACCAAGAAGGCCTTCCCAGCATTCCTCAGTAGCCACCCCCTCAACATTTCATTGGCTACAAGTGGGTCATATGCCCCATGCTAAACCAATCATCGGCTAGGAAAACTATTGGCTTGGCCAATAAAAACACACCCCTGAGGCACTCAGAGTAGCTCCTGGACCCCAGGACAAAACTGCACTCTGTAGGGAAGGAAAGTAGCCTCTGCATCCCCAGGACCCTGCCAGTGTCTGGGTGAAGCTAGGAGGGGAAGCTAGGAGGGGATGCTACTACTTTCTAGAAAGCTCCACCTGCTCGAAGAAGGCGCCTACCCCTGCCATCTGTATCTGGATACAGTGCAGTCTGCTGTAGACAAGCAGGAGCTGGACCTCTCTTCCTGTTCTGTCCCCCTTCCAACTGCAGGCAGGGCCACCAATCCCCTAAGTGTCCCTGCCCGTCAGGAAGGCACCAGCATGGCCTCACCTGAAAGGCCGAGAGACCCAGTCAAAGGAGTCCCCACACCGGGGCTTACACCAGTTTCAGCACAGGGGTGAGGTATGTCCCACAGTGTCCCCAGCTGTCCTCTGCAGGGCCCAAGCTCATTACCCACAGCCGTCCAGTAAGTCCTTTTAAAAAATCAAATCTAATTCACCTCAACCTAAAGGGCAAGAGACAGAGAAAGCCTGAGAAATAACGCCATGTGCCCAGGAGGAACATGGGTGCCACTGGCCACCCTGGGCATATTCAGGGAGGCTGAGGCAGGGGGAGGTTTTAAAGGCACAACAGAGGATAGCATCAGATAAGCAGGCTGATAAAAAAATACCACGAATGCCCAGATAAAAAGTGTCTTACATTTAAAGACATATTGCCATCAAACTCCCTCAAAATACTCCAGATATTCGCCCTTCCTGACTCCATCATTCCTCATAATGTGTCTTTTAATGTAACAAGTTTTTTCTTTCATTTCAACATCCACCATCATCTCCTCCCTCCTTGTATCGTGAACAATAATCCTTGGCTACCAGGGTCAATAACGAGGGTGACACGTTGGCCGCAGATTAGACAAAAGTGTGGAAATCTGTTCAGGGTAGGCCATGGCTGCTGTGCAAGGCTGGGGTGTGGGCAGCCTTTGGGGGCTTGTCCTTCCGGTCATGCATTTGCACTGAGCCCATCTGCCCTAACCCCCTGGCTTTATTTGCTGCGTTGGTGAGGGATTGAAAGGGGTGGTTCCTTTCATATCCTGACGGCTTTCCCAGTCGTGTGCTGTAACGTTCAATATTCTGAAGTGTGTACTTCAGCAGTTCTTAGTAGATTTATGAAGTTGTGCAGTTTTAGAACAAGTTCGTTACACTGAGAAAAAACTACGCAGGCCTTAGTGGTCACTGCCTATTCCCTTCCCTCCAGCCGCAGGCAGCCACTAATCTGCTTTCTATCGGTATGGATTTGCCTATTCTGGGCATTTCACATACTGCAATCATACGAAATGTGGCCCTTTTGGCCTGGTCTATTTCACTTTACGTAGTATCTCACCCTTGTCTGAGCCTGGATCAGTATTTCACTTCATTTATTGCCAAGTAATATTCCATTGTACGGACAACCTGCATTGTGGCTATGCAGCGGTGAGCCCAGAGACACTTGGCTGTTAAGATGAAATACTCCACACCCATAGCTTAAAGGAGGGAAAGTTTAATTTGCCTCATGGGGCCAGGGGGTTCAGTCCATGGTTAGGCTCCAAGGCAGAACCAGCATGGTGAAAGGCCTGCAACAGAGTAAACGTGCGTAATTGATGGTGGTGAGGAGGCAGCCCAGGGGAAGAGCAGCCATGTTGATGCTGAGATGAAATGGTGCACAGGTGAGCGGCTACCCTGTCTGGGGCTCAGTGGGGCCAGAGCTTCAGGAGAGCTGCAGTGGGGAGGAACCTGAGAGATGAGGGTGCAAGGTGGCTCTAGGACCTGGCCAAAGGCTTGCTCCGGGTTGGTCTGAATGCCAAAGGGGCTGGAGTGGACCAGTCCTGAGTGGGTACCTCCAGGTTGCTTGGTTGCTTGGCACTTCTACTGGGGAGAGCTGCCCTCCAGAGAGCAGAGAAGGGGTGATGTAAGCATCTGCCCTGGCTTTGGTTCAGGACAGAAAGACACAACCCTTCTACTGTCATTGCCGCCAGTGCTTCCTGTGCACTCCAGTATGTACCAGCTTGTTCTACTGTATCCTCCTAGACGCAAAAGTACATTCCAGTAAGAGCTGTGCAAAACTCAGCCAGAAATGTAATTGTATTTACTAAATAGCTAATAAATATTCACCACAAACCTCATTGTTCCATAAAATTGGAAACTGTGCCTTCCACCTGCTTTCTGAGCGGTGGGGCGGGCGGAAGAGGTGGGGAGGCGGCTGGGCAGGAGGGGGCCTGGCTGGTCTCCCTGTGGTCCTCGGATCCTGCTTTCCGTGGTGAGAGCTGACTGTGGCCACTGGCTGCCATCACGCTTGGGCGTGTTTTTCAGAGTGAACTTTCTTACAGGGCTCATTTCCGTTGCAATTCCAAAGGAGTTCTGGATTATGCATGGAAAGCTCACATTTTCCGTTGAGATGTTTTTTGAATTAACTGGAAATTTAGCAGTTTCCAAATTTTTGAATTGTAGATTTGTCAGCTCCCCTCCTTGGTCTCCTAAGTCCATCAATAGATCTTTTTAAATCTGAAGTTTGCCACAGGCGGAGTCCTCAAAGAAAGATATGTACCCTTGACATTTAAAAAAATTAATGGGAAAATCACTAAATCCCTTCAAAAGATACACGGAAATATAGTTACAACTCCTTCCCCAGGCCCGGTGAGAATTTAATCATAGTAAAATCTTAATGTTTAAAATTGAAACCTTTATCCAAGAGACCCCAAAATATGTTTTTGCAAGAACAGCCGGGCAGCTCTCACACCTGCCAGCGGGGCTCCCTGCTCCCCTTTGCCACTGTGTCCACCACAGAGGCAGTCTGTGACCTTGTCCTTCCCAAACTCAAAGTCTGGGCCCTGGAGATCAAGGGTAAACGGGCCTCTGGCCACACGACTTCCATCCAGAGTGGCTTAAATCGCAATCCTGAGCGGCCCTTGCTGGGAGCTGGCGCTGTGGGCTGGGCTGGGCGGCGTGGGAGCACCGTGCTCTTGCCCCTGGGAGTGCAGAGGGGGTGGAGGGCGTGACAGCTGCCAGGCTCTTTCCTGTGCCCTCAGCACCTCGAGAGAGGGCGGCCTTCAGTGCCCATAGGGCTTGTCAAGCTTCTCCTGAGTACCTCTGCTCACAGGCAGTAGCCTAACCAAGTCACATGACCACCCAGGGGTTTGGAGGTTTTGTTTTTGCTTTTTTCAGTACCTAGGAGAGAACTCAGGGTCTTTGCACTGAGCTACAGCTCTAGTTCTATTTTAAAAATTGTGGACTGGGGATATAGCTCAGTTGAATAAGCGCTTGCCTGGCAAGTGCAAGGTTCTGAGTTCGATCCCCGGTACCACCAAAATAAATAAATAAATAAATAAAAATAAAAATTGTAAGACAGAGTCTCATTAAGTTACTAAGTTCAAGGGTTGGGCTCAAACTTGTGACCCTCCTGTCTCAGCCTCCCAGAAGGGCTGAATTACAGGTGGGCACCAATGCATCCAGATCAAAGGAGTGGGGAACAGACTCCTTTGGGGAGAACAGAGAGCAAAGTCACAGTGAGAGGTCAGGGATGTGAGAGGAGGGTACCGCAGCCACTCCGAACCCCGTGACGGCCCATCTAGGCCACCCTTAGGGGGCTGGGGTGCCCGTTCCCAGCTGCGCCTCCTCCAAGGAGCAGGTCTGCTGAGGGGACCATGCCCACTGTCCTCTTCTCCTCTGCCTGGGTGGGCTGTGCGGCCTGGGGCTGGCAGAGCCTTGGGTACACAGGCTGGTGCTTCTTCAACGTGAAGCTACTCGAGTGTGGCTGGTGTCGCAGGCCCCGGCCGTCCTGGCTGCTGCCCTCCCTCTCCTGGCGCTGCTGAGACACCTCTGCTCCCCAGGTCCCTGCTTTCAGCCCCTCCAGGGAGTGCAGCCTCGGAGCTTGTGCTGTCGAAGTAGAGTTCTTCACGTCGCACAGCTCTGCGGTCCTCAGGGTGGTTAGTCCTGTCTCTTGGTTGTCTTGGGAGCTCCTCGGAGGCTGGCAGGGCACAGCTCTGTGTGTGCCTGTGTCTGGTCTCTGCCCTTCCTCTCCGGCACCGTTCTCAGCTCTGCTTCTCACCCACCACGACTAAACATCTTTGCTCTATGACGCCCTTCCAGCTTGATGTCCCTGCCTGGGAGCAGCTCACCATGGCCTGAGGCCCCTGCAACCGCGAGCCAGATTTAATGTCTCCTCCCTAGGCTGTGGGTGTCAGGTACTGTGTCTTAGTGACAGGAAAAGTAGCTAATTGAGGTGTTTCTTTTTGAGAGAGTCTCTCTATGCAGCTCAGGCTGGCCGTGAGCTCACTTTGTAGCCCGGGCTGGTCTCGAACTTGCAACAATCCTCCTGCCTCAGCTTCCCAAGTGCTGGGATAACAGGTGTGTACTACCACGCCCAGCTTCTTTTTGTCTTTTTGAGAGAGGGTTTCACTATATAGTTCAGGCTGGCCTTGAACACACTACGTAGCCCAGGCTGGCCTTGAACTTGCAGTGATCCTCCTGCCTCCCCAAGTGCGGAGATCATACGCTTGACCACCACGCCCGGTATTGAAGTGCTTCTAGATCCAGTTAAACTGACATATCAGGATGAATGGTCACACCTCCTCTGTACTCTGGGCAGGCTGGGGTTGTAACCAGAGGGTGCAGGAAAGTGACATTTTGTGACATCCAGTGGCAGGTGATAAAAGTGATAGACAGCACCTGCTTTGGTGACTGGAACTTTTAATCCTGGAGCCTTTGGCCGGCCTACCTGGGTGCAGCCCTGTCATGAGGAGGCCAAGGCTGGTGCGTGAGGGAAGAGGCTTACCCTTACCACAGTCACTTCAGCCATCTCTCCCGAGCTCCCAGCCCATGGAGATTGTGCAGTAAGGACTATCACTGTTTAAGCCATCAGGTTTTGGACTCAGTCATTGTCATTGTGCACTGGTAGGGACTGTTCCTTTGCCCACCCAACTCCCTATTCTCTTGAGGAACCACATAAAGAAAGGCTTCCTGGGACCCCGGACACAGACCCCAGCCCCTGGCCCATAGCCCCATCCTCCTATGTCTCTCTATCTGCAGCCTGGAGCCTCCTGAAGTACCAGCCCCACAGTGATGTGGGTGAAGCCTGGCAGATGACCCTGATACAGGAAAATAAAGATGAGTTCGTGTTCTCTAAAGCCGAAGAATGCATTTTAGGAACAACGGAGGTTAAGAGCAGAATATATTTATTGAGAGAAAGAAAGCTTCTGACCAAGAGAGGGACAGGAGGGGGGCCCGAGTGGGTTACCCCCAACTCTGTCTTTTCTAGGGACTTTTATAGAGAAAAACCATGAGGTGAGGTAGGTCCAAGGTAGGGGAAATGGACAAAACTATGGTCCGCCAATAAGACCCCAAGGATAAATATTCAGGTAAGACTGAGCGAACTGGGATCAAATGGGAAAGTGAGTCATCTAACAAGCGGGCATGAATGCAGAGTGGGGTTTTTCCTGTAAGGGGTTGGGTCAAGGACTCTTCAAGGTGGTAGCTACCTATTTAGAATATCAATTCCTGCTGTCCATCCCTGGGGAGGTATGTGGGTGTATTTGTTTAGTCTTTTTGTCTTGAGGTCTGGCCCACAGGTATCTTATCTTTTATGTTGGCTTCTTCAAGGGCCCAGCCCTGTCTGACTGCCTCTAATACTTATATCTACCTCAGCTGCCTATGACAACCCCACAGGTCAGGCCCTTGGGCTGGGGCCTGGCACATGTGCCCTGCCCTCTAGAAGGCCACTGTGCCCTAGCCTCCCTCCTTACCTAGGACAGAAGCTTCCAGAATGGCAGTGCTGCCTGGGGTGCCCAGCAGGATAGGGCAGGGGTGGTAGAAGGTCTTTCTTCCCTTGTGGGAAGCAGGAAGCACCCGTTCCCAGGGTCAGTGTGTCTTGCTGGGGTGCCCATCCTGGAGGGACCCTGCTATAGGCGGTGGGGCGCTCAGGACCTGGAGGGCACAGGGAGAAGGCAGAGCTCTCAGTGCTGTGGGGTGTGCAGTGAAATTTAGAGGGGCTAGCGTCCACTCCCACCCTGAAACCTGCCTGGTCCAGTCTGTAGGACACAGCAGGGGAGACGGTGACATGGATCAGCACCCAGAGGACCAAGAACAGTGGGGTACAATGGAGTGGGGTACAGGGAAGATGACCAGGAGGAAGCTGAAAGAGGTGGGTGGGTGGCAGGAAGTAGCTGAGGGGGCGCAGGGAGGACACAGGAAGGGCAGGGTGTGCTGGAGGGATAGCCCAGGCCTTTTTTCTAGGGTATTTTTTCTTTTTGGTACCGGGAATTGAATTCAGGATCTTGCACTTATCAGGCAGGTGCTATGCCACCAAGCTGTCTCCCCGGCCACCCAAGGCTTCTGAAGTCATCCAGCTTCTGTCCCAGTGCCCCAAGATCACACTGGACGTGGCCTGAAAGGACACAGTGAGCAGTGGCACGTTTTTCCATGCAAACCTTGGAGTCTGTTGCACTTGGGTTTTGGTCTTTGACAGTCTGGCAGGCACTGAACCTGGTTCAGACACCGAGAGCCCACAGCACATGCAGGTTGGTGCAGCTCCCAACCGTGCAGGGTCACGAACCTCGGTGGGGTGAAATGAGGAGGAGGAGGGGAAGCACTGGTAGGCTCCCTGGGGTGAGGTGAACACCCACCCAGCTGGGCCCTTGCATCCAGTGGATGCTGAATGGCTGAAGGAATTTTGAATCTGTTGAATCTGGAGGAAAATCAGGGTTAATATTACTTTTTGTTTGTTTATTGAGACATGGTCTCGCTATGCAATTCAGGCTGGTCTTGAACTCACTATGTAGCCCAGGCTGGCCTGAACTCATAGAGATCCTCCTGCTCAGCCTCCCAGGTGCTGGGATTACAGGTGTGTGCTACTACAACTAGCTGTTTTTCTTTTTATTGGATTGGACACAATCCAATTTTGTTAAGTCACTAAGTTGCCCAGGCTGGTGACCCTTCTGCCTCAGCTGCCTGAATCACTGGATGACAGGTGTGTGTCACTGTGCCTGGCCAAAATCAGTCTTAATTGTGCTTAAATATGGAGAGAAAAAATGGATTCCAGTCCCTGGAGCATTCTTTAATCTATTCCAGCGTTTGCTGTCTTTGGGAATCACATCTCCCCGTGAGAACACCCACATCCGAGAGGCCCAGAGAGACCAAGTCGGGAGGAGGCCGGGTCCATGACACCCTTTCTGGGGTGCCCCGGAGGCGCTGCCCAGAGAACCCTGGTTCCGGGGTGCTGTCGGCTTGTAGTTTCTGCATTTGGAGTTGCAGAATGAACCTTCCCTCCTTCGAGCAAAATCCCCAAACCAAAGAGCCCCTGATTTAGGGCCCCCAATTTTGGTTCCTCAACCATCTGTGGGGAAAGTTTTTAGTTTGCCGCTTACTAAAACAGAAACAGGAGGGGCGGAAAGGCTGCTTCCTGAGACTGACCAGGGGGGCTTTGCCACAGTGCCTGGTGCCTGCTCCATGGCCCGGCCCCACCAGTCACCTGCAAATGGTGACCTCGTCCCTGAGGGTGTGGGAGGCATGATGACAGCAGGTCATAGAGGGCCCAGGTACACATCCAGGCCAGTCCCTGGCCCCTTCCTGTGCCTCCAGGTCCCCACTTTAGGAAGCACCTTGGGGCTAGCGTGTCCCAGCCTCTTGGTGAACAGCAGAACAGGGCCACTCATAGCTGCAAATTCCGAGGAGCCAGGGTCCCTCATGGTGCCCAATCCTGCCGCCCCAGGTGTGGGCACATGCAGGGCACGAGGCCCCTGTAAGGCCAGCTTCTTTGGTTCCTGTTGAAAAACAGAAGAGGGAAATTCAAACTCAGTTACAAAAACTCACCTCTATAGTGATCACACGTGGACCGGAACACCTCAGAGCAACTGATCAGCCACCGAGGGCAGCCAGGAGTCTGAGCTGTGAACCCTCACAGCCAAGACTGAAAATGGAGGGATCCAGCTCTTGGGAGGCTCCTTAGATTCCTCAAGGCCTGCAGATTGGGAACCACAGCACTTAGCTGAGGGACAGTTAGAGCCTGGGGCACAGGATCCCCAGCCCGGCTGTGAGGTACAGCTGCCTATGACTCCAAACCCCAGCCTCCGCTCGCAAGGGCCTTGGGAACCCAGCTATAGTTGAGCTTGACTGGAGCTCATGCACTTCCCATGAACGATCAGACACAAATGCACTGGGGCTATCCTTGATGTCTCTTGGGCAGGAAAATCCATCTGACCTGACCACCAGGGCAGCTCACAGGGCTCCAGAGTGGGTTCCGTTCAGCCGTGAGGCTTGACCTCGGGTTCTTGAGTGTCTACACTCAGTGGAAAGGCCAGGCATGGCCCCAAACCACTTTTTTTTTTTTTTTTTAGCATTTGATTTCAGGGCGTACTCCTCTCTGTTGCAATAAGGTGTCACCAAGTTGCCCAGGCTGAGCTCAAACTTTTGATCCTCTTGCCTCAGCCTCCCAGAGTGCTGGGATTGCAGATGTGCACCACCACACCCGGCTGCAAACCTGAACATTAAATAAAGGCTCCTGCTTATTATGGCAATGAGAATGTGTCTAGGGCTCTCAGGATTAGCCCCACCCCGCTGCCTGGCTCTGGCCTGCAGCTTGGTGCATCTGATGAGGCTTCCAATGTGGAGGTGTAACTGCAGTGACGATCGGGAGGCGGGAATTCACAGGATGATGGTGTTTCCGGGGGCCTTTTAGTAGATGATCAGGATCAGAGAAGGACCTCAGGGTACAGCCCATCACTGAATCCTGGTGGCTTTATAAGAAGAGGGAGAGAGGGGGAAAAAAGGAGAGGGGTCAGAAGATACATGCATGCTCACTTAGCACACACACACACACACACTCACACCCAGATGTGTACCCAGGCGTGCACACCCTCCGCTCGCCACATGATGCCCTGCGCCACCTCGAGACTCCCCTGCAGGAAGGTCACCACCAGTGTGGCTCCTTAACCTGTCCCCTCCAGAGCCATGCACCAAGACAAACCTCTTTGCGTCCACTGGACCCAGCCTGGGGCTCTGTGCCATGGTTATGGAAAGCACACAAACACCCTTCTCCTGGAAACTCGGGCTGGCTGCACTGGGCCCTGCCCAGTGGGAGCCCCACACCCGGGGCTGCTTACTGGGACCTTGACAAGGGAGGTCCTCCCATCCCGGGGTGGCAAGGCCTGGGCCTCCACTCTCTGAGCACTGACCGGTCCTGGGGAGGGTCCCAAGGCAGGGGTAGGTGCTGGTGTCCTCTGCTTAGGACCGTCAGGAGCCCACATGCAGGCTGCTCTGTCACTGATTTTTCTGAACACGACAAACCTCATTAATCCAGACTCCATAATTTTGTGTGTTTCATTTTCAGTAGACAAGCTTCAACTGCTCCACACTGAACAAGAACACGTGTGTTGAGGATGTAAGCACAAAAACCCCCAGCGACCATAGGTTTAGAAGCCATGTGCCGGCTGCTGGTGTCTTGTCACCATTGGTGCGGCGCCCTGCAGACCTCTTCATGGGACCTGCGGCAAGAGGCACACTCACCTTGGGCCCAAACACAGCCTCTCAGCCTGTGCAGGATCAGAGAAGTTCCATCAAACTGCCGACCCTTTCCAGAGTGTAGAATTCTATTTTTTATTATATTTTATGTCTTTTTGAGACAGGGTCTCGCTGGGCAGTTCAGGCTGGCCTTCAGCTCACTTTGTAGCGCAGGCTGGTCTTGAACTCGCAACGATCCTCCTGCCTCAGCCTCCCGAGTGCTGGGATTACAGGCATGTGCCACCATGCCCAGCCATCATTTTATTTTTAAAGAGATCCTGGTCAAATCACTCAGCTGACCTCACTACCCGCAAGCAGACCATGTGTAGTTTGAGGAACACGCATCCTGGGCCACAGCCCTCACACAGTCTTGACCCTTTTCACACCCAAAGCAGGGGTTTGGGGACCCACAGTTTCTCAGAAAATGCTTTCCAGCGATGAATAACAAAGTTTGTCCACATGGGCATGTGGCCTCCCTGCAGCAGCAATGGGCAGACCAGGGCTGTCTGGTGTTATTTTCGTCAGTGTAGGGCAGATGTGGCTTTGATCCCCGGTATTGGACCGTGGGTGCCTGAGCATAAAGCCACCCTCCCGACCCCGAGGAAGGCAGCAGTCCTCTGTGTCACTGTAGCAGTGCAAGTATGGGGGCCACGGTCCTGGCAGCATGGCAGGGACGCGCCAGCAGCCAGGTCCTCTCCTGGAGGCCTGCAGCCCCGCAGGGTTGGGCCGGGAGTCACATTTCCGCCCTGTAGAAGGGGAACCCCGGCCGGGAGGCCAGTTGCCTTCCTGAGATCTCGCAGTGAGTCATGGGGTGATTTCTGCTTTTTCAATTCCTTCTTCACCTGTCCTAGGGAGCTCCTCACCTCGTATCACAGGACCCTCAGTGGGGACAGCCAGGCCCATCTGACTGAAATCCTGCATGAGTGAGGCATGAGGCCCCTGTGTGGGCCAGGGCCCCGGGTGCATCTAGCAGGCCCCAGAAAAAGCCTTCTATCCAGGATCTCAGCTGGTTGTGCATGGCACCAGGAGGGGGAGTGAGAGGCACGTTCAGACACTGGGGAGCTGAGGCCCTCAAGGCTCCCCAAGGGCGGGGTGGTGGAGTCGGTAACCATGGCAGCCCCCACAGCTTCCTGGGGTCGGACCAAGGCTATTCTGCAGGACCAGCAGGGCTAGGTGCTGTGAGCTCTCAGGTGCCCCTCTGGAGCCCAGGTCCTCCTCTTCCTCTGGCTCCGAGATGGGCCTCCATTGGGACAGTACACATCTCTGGGGCATCTGGAGTTGAAACTGAGGAAACCTAACACCAGTCACCAGGTAGGTCAGGCTGGAGCTGAACTCCAGCATGGGGTTTAGGGGTGCCTGGTCTGTTCTCTCCCTGTGATTTGAAGGTAGGGGTACCCAGCAGCTGGCTGGTGTTCACAGGCACCCCAGATGTGGGTCACTGGGTCAGGAGGGTGCACTTCTCTGAATACTCAGGGTGTCCATGAGTTCAGCTGCTGGCTCCCATCTATGTGCCATTGCCAACCTGCACCCGGCCTTCTGTCTGCCAGGGCAATGAGGCAGTGTCCCATGGCCCTGTGCTTACTGGCTGGAAGAAAATGAGGACCAAGTATAGACTACCAGCTGTCAATCAAACTACAATGATGCTCATCTCAGAGAAAACCTAGTCAGGTGTGATGGTGCATACTGGGATTCCCAGAACTCAGGAGGCTGAGGCAGGAAGGTAGTCACAAGTTTGAGGCCAGCCTGGGCTACACAGTGGGATCCTGTCTCAAAAAACAAATAAACAAGAAAACCAAAGTCCTATGTGTGACCTGCAGTCGTGTGTCTCTGACTTCTTCGTCCTCTCTGACCCTCCCCAGAGTACCCGCTGACCCCAGGGCCTTTACCTGTCTTCCCCTGGCGATGTCTGCATGACTTCCTTCAGGCCCACCCTGCCTGCCACCCTTGCTCACCTCTCGCAGGACACCCATCCTCCTTTCCTGCCTTTCTCCAAAGCTCTTGTGACAAATTCCCCCCTGATCCATTTATTTCCAACTCCTGCACTGGAAGGTAAGTTGGAAGGGCAGGCTAATGAAGAGCAGGGAACAAGAGGCATCCTCCTGGCAACAGGCGACACCCAGGCTGGTCCCTGGCCTGAGAGATGTGGTGGCGCCATGTTGCCTTTATTGATGGCGAGATGGCATGCTGTGCAGCTGTAATCCCTTCAACCCGAGGCCTTGTGTGGCCCCAATATTGTCTCCCTCTTGTCCTTGATGTGTGAGGAGCAATGGCGTTGGCTGCCTCAGCACTGTGGGATGAAGGGCTGGGCCTCTGAGGGGCTACTCTGCCAGACACAGGCTTTTGCTTATGGAGTTGAGGGGCAGTGGGGCTGGGGCTGAGTGATTGGGGGAGACAAGGGGCGGCAGTGAGCCCTGGGCGGGGAGAGACAGGTGCAGCCTCTGAAGCCCAAGAAGCAGGAGATGCACACAGTGGCTCTCATGAGTTTTGCTGCATGGGGCTCCCTATTTCCCAGCTGCATGGTAGGGTTGGATCACTGTCCAGAGCGCTGCAAATGCAGAGGGTGTTGGTGCCTGTCAAAACCTCCAGCAGGAAGCTGGCCTCTCTCAGACTCACGTTCTCCCTCGAGGTCTTGGGAAAGTGCCACAGCCTGGGTATGTGAGGTTAGGGGTGTGTATGTGTACAGTGGATTCCCTTAAAGGAGGATACCTTCGTCTGCCTGAATGGCCAGCAGAAGGCAAGAGGAGCAGAACTATATTTACTCAGCTGGTTTCCAGGGGTTGCACCTTCTCTCCCTGCCCCTGCATCCTGGACACAGACCCTGGCCATATTTGTACACGCACACTTGGATCTGCTCCACGCCCTGACTCCTCTGCAATTCCCCCACAGCCTGTCTGTCGCTGCCGTGGCTCTGAATGGTGGGTCCCATGCAAGGGACAGGGCTGGGCAGGGTGGGGGTCTGCAGCCCTGGGGTTTCAGACCAGCACAGCTGTGCACACCTGCGACCGAGCTGTCCAGACAGCAGTGCTCCAAACTGTGACCAACTCTTCCTGCTAAAGGAGCATTTTTTGGACTTCCAGTTGCAAATCAACAGTGGGTTTAGGACAGAAAACACCAGAGTTTGGGATCAGATATATATATATATATAGATATATATATATATATATATAGTGTAAAATGTATTCAAAAGCATTGGGAGCCCCCAGTAGACAATCTGGGGCTTCTGAACAATCGCTGCACCTGTGCCTTTGCCAGGGTCCCTGCTAGGTGGCACCTGGTATGCTTTAGTTGTCAGCACACTGCACATCACATTAGACCCCCGGGAGTCGGGAATTTTACAGGTGAAGCTATCACTCGTCGCCTGGGTTATGGGACTCAGGCAGGGCTCTGGCAAAGCCCTGTGCATAGGCCCAAAGCCCCTAACACGATACAGTGAGTACTTTTTTCGCCCCTCTGAAAAGCAGGATTGGTTTTCTAGTTGTTTTGCTTAAGTGAGTCATTCCAATATCTGCATGCACATCTCCAAATGCAGCAAAATAGAACATGTCGTGCTATATAAACTCGGGTGAGAAATGTCTTTGTCCAGAAATGGTGTCTTGTTGTTGGCGTTGCCATAGGGAACATGGAAGCTCGGCCTTTGCAATGCAGCAAGGAGAGCGCTGTGATTGGCTGCTCTCGCTGCCCGTCACCGTTGCCCCGCAGCTACTGCAGTGGCTCCAACATCCGCCCAGAAGCCCTGGCGCTGTCTGGGGCAAACTTTGTGCTGACCCCCGTCAGTCCCTCCAAAGCAGGGGATCCAGAAGGGTTCAGAAAATGGGAGAAGAGAAGGGGGGCGTGGGGCACTGGCGAGCAGGAGGGGTCCTCCCAGCAGAGGGCTCAGCCGCGGTGCAGCCGGACCTGCTGGCTCGGTGGCTCACCAGCGCTTCGGCGTGGAATGAAAGGAGCCCTAGGTAGAGCCCCGTGGATTCACCGGTCTCTGAACTCTCTGGCTTTTGGCTTATTCTAAAAGGCACAAAAGCGATTCTCCCGGAGAAGGGAGCCTTTTGCTGGCTTTGGCAATCTTAGAGCTGCTCCCTGTGAAACACAGTGTAAGGTGGTAGGTGGGGCTGGGCACCTGGCTGGGCACTGGGAGGGGTAGATGTGTGAAGGCCTTGGGGCTGGGGTGCCGGAGCGGTGGGCCCTGAGCTTTTGGGGGTCAGTGTCACTCCAACTCCTAACAGGCAGGAACGCATGTCCAGGACGGGAGGGGCCCCACCTACGGATCCGGGTTCACCCCACAGTCCATGTCCGCGGGCGGGATGCCCAGGCTGGCCCGGGGGCCTCAGGCGGGAACCCGGTGTCTCTCCTGGACGCACCGGGGAGCTCCGCGCTGGTGGCCCAGATGGGGGCGCTACTGGCCCGGCTGCGCCTGGCAGGCGAGGCACACACTCCCTCACCCCCACCCCACCCCCCGCGGAGTGGCTACAAATGAGCACCTGTTGGGCTCGTGCAGCCAGAGACGTGGGGGCTCGCCGTCTGGGGTTCTGGAACGTTCCACTGGGGACCCTGGACTTCCTGCGTCTGCTCACATGAGTCACTGGCGGACACCAGGGCCTGCTCTGGCTGGTCATGCTGGTCTCAGGTCTGGCCCAGGGTCCTCCTGGGCCTGAGGGACTTCAGAAGGAGCAGCCCCTTGCCTCCAGCGCCGGCCCCGCAGGACAGGCCCGCGGGGCTGTGCAGGAGCTGGGCGGCTCTTCCGGGACTTGGGGCAGGTGCTAGGCCCCTGGGGAACCGGGCCTCTGCCTCGGGGCCTGCAGGGGACAGTGCTGCCTCAGGCTGCCTAAGGTGGGGACTGTGGCAAAAGCCAGGAGATCCAGCTTCCTGGGGGAAACTCCGAGAAGCCCCGCACCCGCCCTGCACAGAGGGGCAGGCGGTCGTGCCGCCCCAGTCCCAGGTACGAGTGTGAGCAGAGCACATGTGCACTGGGGATCGCGGGTGTGCAGGGAGTGCGTGTGTATGTGAGAGCACGCGTGTGCGGACAGTGAATGTGTGCGGGGAGTGTGCATGTATGGGAGAGTGCGTGTCCGTGGGACAGCATGAGGTTCAGGGAGTGAGTGTGCACCGCAGTGTGTGTGCGTGCAGATGTTTTGGACACTGGGTGTGTGCAGGAGTGTGTGTGTGCGGGAGCGTGTGAACGCCCTGGAGTGTGTGTGTGAAAAGGAGGTGTGTGCTGGTGAGTGTACATGTTAAGGGAAAGTGCGTGTGTGAGAGAAATGAACGTGCGGGGAGTGTGCGTGTGTATAATGTATGTGGGAGAGCGTGCGCTTGTGAGCAGGACTGTACGTGTGCAGGACACGCGGGCCGACGAGTGTGTCGCGGACTCGTGTGCCCCCAAGCAGGCAGCAAGGCCAATTCTAAGCCCCGTGGGATGCTGTGGGGTCGGTGCGCGCCCGTGCACGCGCCTGCGAGTGTGTCTGTGTGCGGTGCGCGTGGGCGCCTGTGGCACCGGGCAGCGACGTGGTGCTTGTCGCGGGCACCGGAAAGCGCGAGTTCACGCGGGCGTGTGTGAGGGGTGACGGAGACGCGGGCAGCCTCGCCGGCAGCCCACGCGGCAGAGGGCAGCCTGACCCGGAAAGGCGGGCGCGCGGAGGGGGCGGGGCGCGGGGGCGGGGCATGTTGCTAGGCGGGCGCGCGCGGGCCCTTGGCGACGGCAGCGCGCGGCGGCGGGGGCGGGGCGGGCGCGCGCGCGCGGCGGGGATTTCCAGCGCGCGGAGGAGGCGCCGGCGCGGGGTGCGTGAGGCGGCGCGGCCGGCGGCCGCCGCGTGCGCGAGCCGGGCGCAGCAGCAGGGACTTTCCAGCCGGCGCGGCGGCGGCCGCCGCTTCCCCGCCCCCGCCATGGGGCCGCCCGGGGAGCGGGACGCTGCGGACGGCGGCGGAGGACGCGCCTGGCGCCCCTGAGCGGCCGCGCGGCGCGGAGCGGGGTAAGGCGGGCGGCGAAGGCGGGCGGCTGCGTCCCGGCCCGGGCTCCGTCCCGGCCCGCGCCCTGGCGCCGCAACTTTGCAAACTTTGCGGCGGAGGCTGGTTCCGGGAAGCGGGGCCTTGTGCAGTCAGGCTGGGCTGCGTGGCCGCGGCACCGGTCGGGGGAAAAGTTCGCCCTGAGTCATCGCTGCGGATGGGGCCCGCAGCGCGCCGCAGAGCCAGGCCCACGCGTGCCCGGGTGGCCTGGGCGCGGATCAGCCCCGGCCTCGGGTGGAAGCGGCCGCCCGCGGGAGGATGGGGCCCGGGACGTGCTCTGAATCTCAGCAGCCTACGCCGGCCCAGGCTGGATCGCTGCGTTTCACATTTCCACCGAGCTCCGAATCCGTTTTCAGAATGAGACCGCCCGTGTGTGCGTGTGCATGTGCGTGTGTGTGTGTTCGTGGATATGCTATCATCTGTCCATTTATTTCCGTGCGGTCATCAGGGCTTTATGGAGTGGCGTGGCAGCAGCTTCTTAATTTACATTCACGGCATACAACTACACAGGAGCCATAATTATTTTTTACGTAGCATTTTCTATGAATGCACACTGGTGGCGAAGGCTTTGGAGACGCTGCTCTCTCTGCTCCTCTGTGCGTCCGTAAAAATCCTTGTCTGGAGAAATGCCCGGGCGGACCATCCGTTGGGTTTAAAAATCTTCCCCTGCCCGCAGGTCTTTGCAAATGGCCTGTTCAAAAGACTGCATCACATGTAGCATGCCTGGTGAAATACAGCACAACCGTCCTTTATTCAAATGAGAGGAAATGTTTCTGTTTCTCACCATGCTGGGGCATTATAAATAATAAGAATTAGTTTAAAAATGAAAAACCTTTGGCCAGAACTAAGTAAGTCTTATCAGCGTGAAAACTGGAAAATATCATGAGAGGTCGGAAATCGTGTGAGTAGGTGCTCACGATGGAAACCCTGACAGTCCCCGGGTGCCAGCACCAGAGTGAGAGTCAGACCCTGGCAGTGCTGAAGATGTTCGGTGTCTCACCCCGGCGCCATCTCCAGCTGTCACAATGCAGAAGCTGGGTGGCCAGAATTCCAGCAGTTTTTTTTTTTTTTTTTTTTTTTTTTTAGAGACATGTGAATTTTTCTGTAAGGAGAAAGAAGATCAGTTATTTTTCTTGGATGTTATCCATTCTCTTTGGAATTAGTAAGATGGCCTCAGTGGAGGAGAGCTGTGAAGACATTCTGCTGAGAACAGGCAGCGCAGTGGCAGTCGTTTCTGTGATGCCATCGAAATCTCCCTACTGTTGTTTGTGCCTGGAAAAAGTCCTTCATTTAACGGAAACGTCTGAGCTGCGTTTGGGATTTTCTCTAAATACCCGTGCTAGAATCCCTTAAAATTTTCAGTGTGCAAACCGAGGAGGACTTTCTGGGGTGTTGGCAGGATAGATATGCAAATGAGCTGCGGGATAAGAATGATTTACCGTTCTCTTAGAATCCTCTCTGGTGGTGCTGAAGCTGTGCCGCAAGGATGAAACTGTCGCTGGTGTTGCAAGCTCGAGCTAGCTGAGGCACACAAAGGAAATTGCACTACACTTGTCCCTGTCTTCTTGTAAGCCAAACTCTGAACAGGGAGGGATCTAACCTATCAAACATTATGCAATCACCAGATTTCCTCTCGGTGGGGTCAATTTCAAAAGTATTAGCAGGGAAAGGCTCAAGGCCAGGGCCCTGGGGTCGAGTCTGCAGGATCAGGGCTCCTAGGGCTTCTTTACAAGTGTTCAGAAAGGAAGAAAGATTATTTGGTGTCTGTTTTGGGTGGGTGGGTGTGTGTGTGTGTGTGGTCATAGTGACTGCCTGCAGACGCAGAGAGAAACCGGGGAGAGAGCTCTAGCGAGAAGAGGGCTGAGCATTTGGAAGATGACCAGGGAGGCGGCCACAGCCGGGGAGTAGGTGATGCTTAGGCTGGGACAGGAAGGATGGGAGCCTGATGCGGGGGCCCAGGGCCCTGGGGGTGAGTGTGTATGGGGAGGTGGGGTCCTCAAGGAGCTAACAGAAAGAGAAGCCAACTCAGTTTTAAACGGGAGAGAAAAAACAATGTAGGGAGATATTGTGTGTGTTTGTGTGATTTCTGTTATTGATAATTTTAATAAGAAACATGAAATGGCTTTTTTATTGTGGAGAGGGTTTTTTTTTACCTCAGTTGTACACAGCATTATTCCAGGAAAGGGCAGAGGGTGCAGGCCAACTTGGGAAGGAAGGGAGGCTTCTGTCATGAAGCAGAAAATCTTACTTTGGTGAAATTTCTGGGTTCCTGCAGGTGAGGCAAGGTTGGCTGGCAGGTCGTGGGTGTTAGAGCTGCAGGTGGAAGGCATACATCCCCTTCAGAAGGTTGGATTCTTTCTGTGTTGTGTGTTCCTTTTGATCACTCTGACTTGGGAGTCTTTTGCTCATTTAATTAATGCTCAATTAATATGCCCCTGCCGGGTGTGGTAGCACAGGCCTGTCATCAGGGTAGCTGGGGCAGGAGGATTACTCTGAATTTGAGGCCAGCTTGGGCTACACAGTGAATTCCACAGTAGCTTGGACTGCATAGCAAGACCCTGTCTCAAAAAAAAAAAAGCCTTTCAGTTTTTAGTTACTTTTAGTTACTGTGCCAGGGTGGTGGACTCGAAGTGCCTCCTACCAGCCTGTGTTGTGGGCCGAGGGCAGACCCCAGAGGCCAGCAGGCACCTGGCGGACCTAGGGACAGGCTCTTGTGCCGGAGGGGTGGAGAAACAGGAGAGCTCAGGGCCTGCCCTGAGGGAGCCGAGCGAACGGTTCACTGAGAGTGGAGACCCGCCGGAAAGAAACTAGAAAGGCACAGCGTGTAGGAGGAAGCGAGCGAGTGGCTGGTGTAGACGGCTGGAAGTGTGGGGGAGATTCGCTGACAGAGAGCAGGAAGCTCTTGGCTGCAGGGCAGTTAGGGTGGGCTTCTCGGGGTGGCGTTGAGCTGGACCCAGAGTTAGAGGTCTGGTGTAGGGGCCATCAGGGCCTGGGAATGGCCGGGAGAGGGGGCCCCTCCCCCGCATGCAAAATTTCATGCACTGCTCTTCTGTGACCAGGAGCTCAGGTGACCTGCAGGGAGGCGGGTGGTGGGCCTGACCTGGACAGCGGCAGGTTGTACAGCTTCCTCTCCAAGCCCGCTGCTGTCTTCCCTGTTGCACCATCCCGAATCTCTTTAATTCTCAGGAATCAACAGTTGGGCTCGACATTTCATTTCATGATTCACTTTTCTTCTAGGGTTTGTGCCATGCTGATTTAACCATTAAGAAAAAAGTTAAATAGAGGCCGTTTGATAATATCTCATGAGGCAGTTCTACTGAGATGCCAGGATTTGATGTCCTGATTTTCTTTCTAGTTGAAACCACGATCCTGTGGTAAAAACCAAAGCATATTTATTAGAAACTTGAATCTGTCAAGGGGCAAGAGAAGTGACGTTGACTAACCAAGTGGGAGAGTGGAACATTTAGGCAGCAGTAGCTGTGCCCAAGTGGTGAATTGGGCGTCTCCAGGAGTTGGGCGAATGGATTTATGTGTTCTCTGGTGCGAGCCGTGGCACCCAGGCCTGGTGTGTCATCCAGTGCTCTTACACAAAGCCGCGCACCCAGTCCGGGGCCTGGAGGCTTGGGTGAGCTCTCAGCGTGAGCTGTGTGTTTGGAGGCTGCTGCCCACGAAGGAGACCTCCCCGCCGTTCCGATTCTGCGAGCCGGGCGTGACAGATGGCCGGTGCCCCACGTGGCCTGCACAGCCTCCCTCGAGTGCTCAGCGGGGGGACACTGCCCTGTCCTGCTGTTGCGACGAGCAAGGGGGCTTTCATGCGAGGAAGCCTCCTGCACACTGACCAGAAACTGGAAGAACTGAGAAGCTGCCTCTCAAGCCCTCCCTCGCACACCTGATGCCCTGAAGTCAACTTCACATTGGAAATTAAATTCCCTGCTTTTGGGATTAATGTGGCCTGTTGTTTGAAACCTTATTATTGGGTAAATTAAGTGTACAGGGTTCAAAGTCTTGGGTATGGGACTTTTCTCTTAGTGGGAGTGGGAGCAAGCCTGTTACATTTTATCTCAGAATATAATGTGAATTTTACCTTGTACTAAGTAATGTGTTTTGACTGTTTTTAATATAAATGCCATTGTACAGTTTCTGGTACTGTTGCTTTCTTCTTTCTTTTTTTTTTTTATTTTTTGAGACAGTGTCTCACCACATAGTTCAGGGTGGCCTTGAACTCACTATGTAGCTCAGGCTGGACTTAAACTTGTGGTATCCTCTTGCTTCAGCCTCCTGAGTCCTAGGATCACCAGTGTGAGCCACCACACCCAGCTCTGGCACTGCTGAGTCTCCAAAAGATGCATGGCCTTTACTCACAGTTCCCTGTGGATCCCAAGAAGTTCCCTGAAGCTCCTGGCACTCACCCGCCCTAGTCTGGATGCATGCCCACCTGCCCACCTGCCCTCTGCACTGACTGGGAACGACCTTGGGTAGGCTGCTGACCTGGGCTGCGTTCCCTGTCTAGAAGGTGGATGCCCCTGGTTCGTTAGGAACGCACCCTGCAGATGTGAACCTTCTTCGGGTAGAGGGCTGAGATGCAGAGTGGGACGTCACAGCTGAGTGTGGCCATGGTGTCGAGGGTTCTCGGGAGGGACGCAGAGCACAGGCCTTTCCTGGTTGAGCCTGCCTTGTTTCCTTGGTGTTGGGGATTGACCCTGGGCCTCCTGTGTGATAGGCGCATCTGTGGCTGAGTTACACATTTTTGTTTTGAGACTGTTTCACTAAGTTGTCCAGGCCGATCTCCAACTTGAAATCCTCCTGCCTCAGCCTCAGAGTACTGGGATGACTTGTGCTGCCCTGCCCAGAGAGCCCTCTCATTTTATGTGGAAGGCAGCTGTGGCTCAGTGTCTCAACTCAGTGACAAAGCAAGAACGACCCAGAGCAGGTTTTTCCCCAGCACTTTGTACATTCCCAAGATTTGTCTCAGGGAAGCTTATCTTGAGATAATTGAGAATTTTAGGTTGAGTATTCCTAATCCAAAAATCCAAAATCTGAAATACCCTCAATCAAACCTTCTTTATGGAACATAAGTGAATTTTGTGTTTAGGCGTGGGCTCCAACTCCAAGATAATCTTACTATGTGCTGTAGATGCAGATATTTGAAATTCAAAAAAGTCAGCAATCTCAGACTCTCCTGGCGCGGGAATGGACACTGTGCTGATGCTAATGTGTTCTCTGGTGTGAAAGGCCAGGTGAGATGCTGGGGCGCGGGAGCACAGTGCAGAGTAGACAGCAGATGGTGCCTGGCGTTTCCCAGGGAGCAGGAACGACGTGTCTGTGGTGGTGCCTGCATGCAGGGTGTCTGCAGTGAGGCCCTGGCTGCCAGCCTCACCTGTCCAGGTGGGGACAGACCCCTCCCAGGAAGCGCAGGAGGCCTGTCTCTCTCTCCACAGGTGCTTTCCCCTGCTCTGTGGCCAGTGTACGCTGAGTTATAACCCAGCTTAGGTTTGTTCAGGTCCTAGACTTACCCTTGGCTTTAGTTGTGATCGTACGTAGTGGCCTTACAATAAAGTTTACATATTCTTGGTCTTCAGCATCTGCTCTTCCTTCCTTCCAGGGAGCGCTGCAGGCCTTCTGTGTTTGGGTCATTTCCTGAGAGCAGCTCCACTGCACCCAGTACCCTAAAAAACCCAGATCAGGGATGGGGCTGCGGCCTGCATGCACATGGCCCTGGTTCTGTCTCCAGAAAGGTCGCGTCAGGCATCTTTGGGCCCTGTCTTTCAGACATTGCTTCTGTCTTGCCGAGTAGCAGGCCCTGGCCTGATTTATTAATGTGTTTTCCTTCCCCTTCCTCTCTCTTAATTTACATTTAAACCGGTAGTCTAGTAATAATGAGAGTGTTTAGTCTTTTCTCTGCGGCTTTGTGAACATGAGCTTGTTAGTGGTGAACAAGTCCCCAAGGCCTGGTCACTCTGGAGAGCTGATGGTTACAGCCAGCACCTGTTTATCTGGAGTTTAATTAGAGCTATGGTTTGCTTATGGGGAAAAAGTGAAGGCAAAGAAAGCCTTGCACCAGTTGTCAGGGAAGCAGTGGTTTGGCTGTGCTGCAGATTCTCTGCGGCTCTCCTGCTGGAACTCCTGGAAAGGTTTTGAAGGGCGGTGACCACTGGACAGACTGTGGCTCCGTGTGTGGTGCCTGTCCCCGCTCCGGGACACTGGTGCTGAGGCAGAGTTGGGGCCCTAGGGGATGGGGATGGAGGATGGGTGCGTTTGCTGGCTTTGACAGGATGGCCCTTGTTGGGTGGGGTGACAGGACGGCCTCCAGGGCGGAGCCTTCTCTGGGCAGGTGCTGCAGTGCACCGTGGAGGGCCCTGGTGTTGATGACAGGCAGGCTCGCTTTAACGTGTGTCCACACTGTGGCCTGAGACATGTGCAGAGAATGAGTGTGTCGGTGGAGGTGGCAGACCTGGTTTGAAGTTTGGTCCTCTGTGCAGCTAACTGGGATGTTGAGTTACTTACCCGTGCCCAGCTTCACTTTTGTTTTTTTTAGTTATAGCTTTTTAAGACAGGGTCTTGCAATGTAGCCCAAGCTGGCCCTGAACTCACAGCAGTCCTCAGCCTCCCCAGTGCTGGAGTTACAGGTGTGGGCCGCCACTGTCTGTGACATCGTAACTGGAGTTCCAGAGATGGACTGTGGTGGGCGCACAACATTCAAGTGTATCTAAGCGCCACCGAACTGTGCAGTAAAAATTGTTAAGTTGCTACAATGGTAAATTTTATGGGGTCAGTGTTTTACCACAATAGAAAGTCCCTGTGAGGGTTAGAAGTGAGGGTTAGAAGCAAGGGTGGGGAGCTGAGTCTGCCCCTCAGGGAGAGCCCAGAGAGGGAGAATGGGGCTTGGTAGCCGGCAGGCAGCTCTCTCAGGAGTCTGGCCTGGCCCTGCCAGGGTCTCTCAAGGGTGGAGCCAGGAAAACTGTGTTCCAGCACTATGGAAAGTCACACTCCTGTGAATGCCAGCACTTGGAAGCTGAGGCAGGAGGATTGCTAGTTTGAGACAGCTGGATGATTCAGTGACTTAGTGAAAACCTGTCTCAAAATATAAATAAATGAATGAATGAATGAATGAATGAATGTAAAAACCAGAAGAGGGCTAGGGGTGTGGTTCATTGCTCAGGCCCTGGGTTCAATCTGCAGTACTGCCCCCCAAAACCCAAAATAAAACAAAAAAACCCCACAGAGAATCCTGCCTGGAAACCAAAATCATAGTATATTTGTACATAAACAAACCTCTAGGTAGCCCCATTCTTAGAGAAAGAACTTTTTTTTTTTTTTTTGTCTTTTTGAGACAGAGTCTCACAATGCAGTTCAGGCTGGCCTTGAGCTCACTTTGTAGCCCAGGCTGGTCTAGAACTTGCAATAATCCTCCTGCCTCAGCCTCCTGAGTGCTGGGATTATAGGCATGAGCCACCATGCCCGGTTGAAAAAGTTTTTGCATATGACAAATTTTGACAAATTTAAATTCACATTTAACCCTTTATCTTCATCCACAACTTAGCAGGAATACTATTCTTTGAGTTGTTGTGGGCTGTTCAGATCCCAACCCTGGGGGTCTTCCCCAGCTCTGGCTGACGGCTCTCTGGGAGCCGTCAGTGTGTGTTACATGTGTATGGGGAGAGTGCCTGGCTTCTGGGCATCTGTGCTCAGTATCTATGGGAATGGGTCAGCTACAGCCTGGTGTGGCCTTCAGGTGCCGCGGTCAGCATGTGACTGGTGATGTTTCCAGTGTTCACCACGTTGTGCAGCCCAGCTGCCCAGCTCCTAGACGTCCGTTGCCCTTACCGCCAAAGGGTCACCTGCGCCCGGCTGCTGACCCTCCCTGGGGCTCTGCCTGCATCTGCATACGATACGTGACTGTTTGTGGTGGCTTCTTTTCACTCAGCGTGATGTTTTTGAGGAATATCCAAGTTGCACATGTATCCATGTGTGTTTTCCCAGAGGTTGAGCCTGGAGCCTTGTACTGATCCACACCCGAAGCTCTATTTTCTATTTTCTCTTTTGGCTGGGGTCTCATTGAGTTGCCCAGGCTGGCCTTGAACTTGCGCCCCTACCTCAGGCTCCCCAGTGGCTAGGCCACAGGTGTGCACCCTACAGCCAGCTCACCTGTCACTTCCTGCGGCTCAGTAGCAACCCCTGGGTGTGCAGACCGCAGTTTGATCTCTGAGGTTGATTCATAGTGTTGGGTGGTTTCAGCTTTTTGTGAGTGTGAATAGTGCTGCGTAGACAATGTGCAAGGTGTCTGTGCCTGCAGCACTTCCCTTCTCCAGGTGCCTCGGGGCTGGAGCTGCCGGCTGCTGGGAGCTGTGTGCCAACCCCTGCTCTCAGTGCTGCTTGCTCTCTGCTCATCTTCAGGGACAGCGCTCAGGTGGCGTGACGCGGCCACTGCTGTGGTTTGGATCTGTATTTCCTTGATGACCAGTGATGCTGGATGTCTTTTTATGCGTATCCTATCCATTTGTGTGTCTTTTAATTCTGTTTTTTTAATGTTTGCCTGAGTCATTTGCCTATGTTTGAACTGTGTTATCTTTTTCTGTTGGTTTGTATGTGTTCTTTATATATTGTGGATGTAAACCCTTATTAGATGTATGTTTTCTCCCATTATGTAGGGTTTTTCACATATCTACCTTTTTGTTCTTTGCATAATTTTTACTTTTTTTTTGTTCTGTAGGGGCACTTGAACCCAGGAATTTTGTACCTAGTCCTATGCCTGCTTTTTTTTTTTTTCTTTCTTTCTTTCTTTTTTTTTGAGACAGGGTGTCCCTAAGTCACTTAATGGCCTGTGCTAGGCTGGAACTTATAGTCCTCCTGCCTCAGCCTCCTGAGTGCTGGGTTAATAGGTGTGCGCCAGTATGCCTGGCAAATTTTTTTGTTTTCAGTGCTGTTTGGGCTACTCAGTACTCCTCAAATGAACAGCTGGGAGGTTCTGTTTCTGCAGTAAAGGTTGGAATTTTGATGGGGATTGCACCAAATTTGTAGATTGCTTTGTGGACTTGGCATCCTACCAGTTAGTAAGTCTTCTGTCCCATGAACATGGGATATCTTTCCATTTATGTCGTCCCTGATTTCCTTTAGTAATAATTTGTACTCTCAGTGTACAAATCCTTCACCTCCTTGGATAAATGTATTCCTAGGTATTTTCTTCCTATACTATAAATGGAAGTTTTTCCTAATTTTCTTTTTGGGTTATTTATCATTGGTATATAGAAACAGCTATTTTTGTGTTTTAAGTCTTATGCTGTCCAACTATGCTGACTTTGTATTTTACCTTAGTAATTATTTTGCCGGTCCTGTGGGATGTCCTTTGTATGGAACTGTGTCATCTGCAAGTATCGCTTACCTCCTCTTTCTACCCTGAATGCCATTTATTTCTTTTTCTTGCTTTATTACATTGGCGAGGACATTCAGCACACTGATGAATACCAGTTGCTGAGAGTGTCTTCCTGTGTTCTGATCCTAGAAAAGCTTTTAGTCCTTCACCCTGATTGTGAAGTTAGTTGTGAGTTTGTGAGTTTTTCCAAAATAAAAACTCTTTGCTTTATTAAGGTCCATTTTATTCCTAGTTTTTGTTTTGTTTTGTTTTAGACAGGGACTCACTGTGCAGTTCAGGCTGGCCTTGAGCTCACTTTGTAGCCCAGGATGGCCTTGAACTTGAAACAGTCTTCTTGCCTCAGCCTCCTGGGTGCATGTACCACAACACTCAGATTTTTTTTTTTTCTTAATCTTTTTGAGACAGGGTCTTGTTATACAGTTCTGGCTTGAACTCATTTTGTAGCCCAGGCTGGCCTCAAACTGGCAGTGATCCTTCTCCCTCGGCCTCCCTAGTGCTGGGGTTACAGGTGTATACCACCATGCCTAGCTCTGGTATTTTTTTTTTTAATGTCATAAAAGGTTGTTGAAGTCTATCGCATCCTCTTTGTGATCTGAGGTGATCATGCTGTCTTTTCTTTGTCCTGTTAGCATACTGTATTGCAGTGATTGATTTGTGTATGTTGAGTCACCCGTGCATCTCAGGGAGAAGTCTCACTTTGTCACAGTGCCTAGCCCTCCTAATGTGTTGTTGGATTGTTTGCCACTATTCTGGTGAGGAATTTTATGGCTGTATCCATGTGGAACATTACTGTGTAGTTTTCTTGAGGTGTCTTTGGCTTTGATATCAAGGAACTGGCCACATGTTGACCACATTGTGTTTCTTCACGATTTTCTTTCCTTTCCCCCACCTGAGCACCTACAGAAAATTCTAGGGAGCCTCCCTTGTGCTGACCTTACCCGCCCCTTGGTCAGGAGCTGCCCCTGCTGACTGACGGCTGGGGAGAGTCAGGGTGGACACCGCTGGGCAGAATGGAGAAGGGAGCTCTGCCTGCTCCCTGGGGGGGAGATCTCAGAAAGGTTTCATTTCCTGAGAAAGCAACAGACCGCTCCGGCAGGCAGTGATCGCGAAGGAGTGTCCTTCTGTGCATACCAGGGCTTAAGCACCCGACCTCTCTCACAGCTCTGAGGCAGGCTCGCCTGGGGGATTCTTCTGGCCAGCAGCCATTGACTGAGGTCACTCTTTGGTGTGGTCTGGTGGATCATGAGATGTGGGGGCCAGGGTGGTGTCTGTCGTGGAGGTCAGGGGGCTTCTGCAGCGTGCTGTCCAGGGCTTCTGCATGCAGGCTCACTGCTGGGTGGTGCTCGGGCGCCAGGGTGGGCGTTCAGGTGAGGGTGCCCAGGCCCGGGACCAGAAGCCCCTGTCCTGGAAGCTCCCGTCCGGGAAATCCGAGCTTGGGCTCCCCTTAGCACCATTCTCCCCGTTCTGTGGCCAGAGAAGCCCGAGCTTCTGATCAGACACACAGGAGCGCGGGCCTCTGGCTGGCGACCGCCTGATCCGTGTGCTGGGGGTGGTGGATTCCACAGTGCCCAGTGGGAGCCTCAGCTGCTGTCGGTTACCTGCTTCCTGGGAGAAAATGTGTTCTTTGTTCTGAGTGAAGATTTCATGAATCAGGTTCTAGAATGCACCCGCCCATAAAATGGAAATGACTGTGTGAAAGGTGTGTCTTGTTTACCTGATCAGCAGCCATGTTTTATCACTTGTTTGTCAAGAATTTTTTCAAGTACAAGTTTCTTTCCGTACATTTTTCCTCCCTGTTTACTTCAAAAAGTACTTGAGCTGGGTGTGGCAGTGCATACTCTAATCCCACTTGGAAGGCTGAGGCAGGAGGGTTGGAAGTTGAAAGCTCACCTGAAATGCATAGTGAGACCCTGTCAGAAATTTTTTTTGTGTGCTTGAAACCTTCAGTTTCATTTTGAAGGATATTATGGACTTTAAACTTTGTTTCTCTCTTTTTTTTTTCACAGATAAAATTTTTATTTTAATTTTAAAAGTAAAAGAACGAAAACATATTAACAGACAGCCACTTAAAAAGTAGCACAAGAACAGTACAATCAAAACTGAATTACAGACAAGGTGACAGGCAGTTAACAATGGTTGTTGTATTACATACTGATAACTTCAAAGTGTATGCTCAGGAAAGCGAATATAGACATGCAAGATTGATGAAACCACTAATGATGAACTGTTCCTTACAATAAAGCGACCGAAGTCAGTAGTACAACCATGTTAGCCATCCTGCATGTACATACATACATACTAATGATGAACTGTTCCTTACAATAAAGCGACCGAAGTCACTAGTACAACCATGTTAGCCATCCTGCATGTACATACATACATACTAATGATTAACTGTTCCTTACAATAAAGCGACTGAAGTCACTAGTACAACCATGTTAGCCATCCTGCATGTACATACATACATACATAGTTATCCCTTTCTTTTCTCTTTCCCCTCATCGCATTTGCTCTTTACTTTTGAGCAGTTTCCTTTCATACCTCCTAATTTATATTCACACTTTCAGGTTCTTACATTAGTGATATAATACCTTGCTTACACATGCACATCTGATTTATTTCACTTTTGAGTATGGTCTCTAATTGTGACCATTTACCTATAAAAGCCTCAAGTTTGTCTTTCTTTATAGCTGAGTAGTATTCCATTGTATAAAAATGCCACAGTTTTTTTACCCCGTCCTCAGTGGATGGACATTTGGGTTGCTTCCATGATTTAGCTATTACAAATTCTACTGCTGTAAACATGGGTGCACATATATTACTGTGATATGATGTTTTCGGATCTTCTAGGAAAATACCCAGAAGGGGCACTACTCTCTTCTTAAAAAGAAAATTCACTAAGAAAATATTAGTAACCTCATATATCCTAAATTTCTTTTTCTTTAACTAGGTCATTTTATTTAATCTCCTAGACTTGCTAGAATAAAGGTGTAGCTGTTCATGTATAAGAATGTGGGGTAAGCCGGGCGTGGTGGCGCACGCCTGTAATCCCAACACTCAGGAGGCTGAGGCAGGAGGATTGTTGGGAGTTGGAGGCCAGCCTGGGCTACAAAGTGAGTTCAAGGCCGGCCTGAACGGCACAGTGAGCCTGTCTCAAAAAGACCAAAATGATGATGATAATAACAACAACAACAACAACAACAACAACAACAACATGGCGTAAACTGAGCGCAGTAGCACATGTCTGATCCCAGCACTTTGGAGGGCTGAGGTAGGAGGACCAATCCTCAGTTCAAATCATGCCTGGTTTGCTCACTGAGACCTCATCTCAAAATTAAAAAAAATTAAAAAAGGAATGGGGATGCAGTTCAGTTTAATCTCCAGTGCTAGAAAAAAAAAGTGTGGGGTTTTGACAGCGGTGTGTATGCATTAGCTCTTCGTTAAACGATTTTTCAGAAGTATATTACTGCAAGTTTGTCATTTCCCACAGTCCCGGCCCCTCAGCGTGTCCAGGAGGCTGTGGCAGCAGCAGCCAGAGCAGCTGGGGTGGGGGTGGGCTCTGAGGAGGAGGAGCAGGTTCAGCATTGAAATGAGAAGGTGGCCGGGGACCAGTGAGGCAGGGCTGTGCCTCCCTTGTCTGCGCCTCCTGCCCTGCCCAGCGAGCCCTGAGTTCCTGGCTGGGCAGGGCCCCTCGTGGACAGTGCCCTGGGCCCCTGGCCTTCTGAGCAGAGTGGGCAGGAGCCCCTTGAAATCTGAATGGCTGGTGCGAGCGGGTGTGACCTGGGTGGGCGGTGCCCTGGCTCTCTGCCCTGCACAGCTCCTGGGTCAGGCCCTCCTGGCCCCAGGGCTCGAAGCCCTCTACCCGGTGGAGTTATCCGTGTGTAGCTGAGTGAGGGCATCTGTGTTTAGTCTGTCCTTCGTTTGCGTTCTAGCAGTTTGCTGCCCTTGAGTGTCCCTGGGTGGCCTCTTTCTGTACCACGTCCCAGCATCATCTCTGTCACCTTCAGGTCCCCCATCCACTGGCAGCGTGGTGGCTGTGAGGGCGGTGACAGTGGGGCCCAAGGGCGGGTGGTGGTGGAAGGATGGGTGACAGTGTTTCTCACCCGGCTCGCTCTGAGCCTGTCTCTGGTCTGTGTCCTGGCTCTTAGCCAGTGCGCATTATCGTGTGAACTGAAAGTCACCCCATGGCTTCTGTTTGGTCCCGGGCTTGGGTTGGCTCGGGCATTTAGGGCTGGGGTGAAGTATGCACTGGCCAGCGCTGTCCAAGAGGCATCCTTGCTGGGAGCCCCGTTCTGCCGTAGAGGCTAAGGGCACCTTGGGTTCAGCCTTCTGCTAGGCAGGCGCTTATTCCACTGAGCTATATCCCCAGCCCCTGGGTTCAGCCTTCTGTTCCCCTCCACGCACCCCTTTTCCCAGCAGGCCACTTCTGTGTGGTTGTTTTTTTTTTTTGTCTTTTTGAGGCAGGGTCTCCCTGTGCACTTCAGGCCGGCCTTGAGCTCACTTTGTAGCCCAGGCTGGTCTCGGACTCGCAAGGATCCTCCTGCCTCAGCCTCCTGAGTGCTGAGATTGCAAGCATGTGCCACCACGCCTGGCTATAAGTGGTACATATACCTGTTCCTGGTTATCCTTTTTTTGTTTTGGTACCGGGAATCAAACTCAGGACCTTGCACTTGCCAGGCAGGCGCTTATGCATCTGAGCTCTATCTCCAGCCCAAGGCCGCTTCTGCGGTGACAGTGTCAGGTGCACGGAGGCCGGGAGGAGGGAACGAGGGGCAGCTGAGGAGGAAGGGGGACCAGTCCTGAGCCCCCTCCTGTCTCTGTGAGTGCGGCACATCACAGTCACCTCCTCGCTCCTGGAAAACCCGTTCCTTCCAAAGTCAGTGGGGTAACAGTCAGCGTTCGTGGTTGTTAAAAGATAAAGTGATGAGCTCACCATAAGTGAATCTGCCACAAAAGTGAAAATGATATTTGCAATTAAAGGAGCTTGTGTTTTTCAGCCCTGAAAATAGAAGACAGGACATGTCTTCCATGTATTTGCAATTCATCATATCAGGGTCCTGCGTGCTTGGCTCAGTGGAGGTGCTTAGTACTTTTGTGTGTTTGGGCTAAGAGTAT
>PVLD010005569.1:96957-110898 GCA_004027595.1 Dinomys branickii
CACACACACACACACACACACACACACACACTCTCTCTCTCTCTCTCTCTCTCTCTCTCTCTCTCTCTCTCTCTCTCTCGCTGCCTGTATGTGCCACATGTGTCTGTATAATGCTGCCTGCGGACACTGTGTCCTCAGGAGACCCAGGCTGCTAAATTCAACCTGGACTGCTCACTTTTGAAGGAGGCAGTAGAACAGTGGGTACAGGATGAGGACCCCAGCAAGCTAAGGCTTGGGTCAGAAGCAGGCTTCTGTGGTTCTGAGGGATCAGCCTTCCCAGAGGACCGGCTGGGTGGTCCCAGGCCTCAGTAGCACAGGAAGTAGAACTGAGAGATGGCTGACACCGTGGGGCAGGTGAACCTCATGGAGGCCCCTGAGCCAGATGATGTGGGACAAGTGCAGAGATGTCTGCCGGGGACTGAGCACTGTGTCCACTCGGCCCTTTCAGTGCAGATGTTTAGCAGCCCAGCGCCACCAGTTCGTGCAGAGTGTCTCCAGGCGACGGATTGCACTGCGGCGTGGCACCAGCGTCCTCTCCATAGCTTCCGCCTGGCAGCACTATTTGCTGGTTTCACGTTCACATGGTTGTCCAGGGGCTTGCTGTGGTGTGGTGTGGTCTGTCTTGCGTGTGGCTGGTTCCAAGGGGAGGAAGACATGCTGGGGTCCTTGGGTCCAGAGGCCTGGGGTGGCAGGATGGTCTGTCCCCAGGGTTCAGTAACACTGGGCAGTCGCTGCCAGCAGCTCACCAGCCACCTGTGCTGGAGAGGGGACTGCAGGAGGGACTGTAGCAGTCTCACCGGCAACTTCTTCTGCCTCTTGGTTTGCGTTCAGTGATTCCAAATTCTGGCCATACTTTAGAACAATCAGAAATAGCCACAAAAATAGAGTGTCCACCCCGGACCACAGTGAGGACCCAGATAGCAGATTTAATGGCTCCCATTGAAGAACTCCCAGGCTGTCAGCCTCTAGCATAGGGGAGAAGCTTCTGCCGGTGCCCACGCCCTGCTGGTCCCCAGCTTGCAGGGTTTCCAGGTGATGCCACAGGCACTCGGGCCTGGAGCACAACACCAGAGCAGGACCAGTGTCTAGCCCACACCCTGCCCAGTGTTCAGACCTGAGCGAGTGCTGGCTTCCTGGGCCCAAGGCTAGTAACAGGCATTCAGCTTCTCAGCCATGAGTTTGAAACTCAGAACCTCTGAAAGTGAAATGGTTTTCTCACAGGTCTTGGCCGCTTGAGCCGAGTGTGAGGCTGTTTGTTATCTCCGTCCCCTTGAATCGGACTCTGGATTTGGCTGCGGACTAATGTGTCTCCTCATGGGTGCCGTCCCCGACTTCCCAAGGAGGGTGGTGGAATCTGTGTTGCATGCGCGCAGCGTTTCCTCTCTGCACTCAGAACCGCACACATGGGCACCGTGGCGCTGCAGACCCGCGTATGGGTGGACGGGTGTCGGTGTGCCCTTAGAAGGCACCTGTGCCTCCTTGTCCTGTGTGCCCTTGGCCCTTTGGTGCCTGTCTTCCAGCGCTGGTGCGCCTGTGTGTCAGCTTTACTCTGGATGATTGGGTGTTTTCTCTGGTCAGAAGTATCTGCTGTCCACCCTGTACAGGCCACCAGCCTGGGTGTCACTGGGAATAATCACAAATGTACATGATCAGGGCCAGCAGAGCCCCGAGCCTGGTTCTGGAAAGAACACAGAAGTAATGTGGAAAGTTTTTGTTTTCTGTTTTTTAAAAAGAAACAGTCTACCAAGCCAGAAGGAAAAGGTGGCTGATGCTCTCAGCCTGGCCTCTGGGCGAGTGTTCTGTCTGGGGAAGCGGGGTTCTTCCTAGGTGGAAGGGCTGTGTCTTAGGGTTGTAGCCTTAGCCTCTGTGCTCCTGAATCTACAGGATCTCGCCGGGAACGGGCACCAACTTCCTTAGCCGTAAGTTTGAAACCTGGAAAGGAGGCCAGGGGCGCAGATGGCCTAGGGCTGGGACTGCGGGTCTTGGGCAGAGACCTTCGCCTGCTGTGCACTCAGTAGCACCCACCTCAGAATTGTAAGGCGAGATGCCCTTGGCAGAGGGAAGTGTTGAATAACTTGTAGGTTTCTGAGGAGTCGCCATACTGGTTTCCACAGAGGTTGTCCTTGAAACCATAACATAAGTGAAGTAAATCAGACACACGAGCATAAGTATTACATAATTTTTCTTATATGAGAAACCCACAGTATAATAATTTCAAAAAGCAAAGTAAAAAAACTAGACAGTATGAACAGGGGTACAGAGCTTTTGTAAATGGGAAGGGGCTCGAGAGACGAAGGGTTAAGGGGTGTTCAGCACCTATACCCGCTCCTAGGGTGAATGTAAACATTATGTGCTGCAAACAGGGACTAATAAAAAATTTTACAATGTGGATGCCCTCCTCAAGCAGGACAGTGGTGGAGGCGAGCAACTTACGGGCCTGTGCCGCTCACAGGACTGTGCTGGGCCCTGGTCAGTCCTCCAAGCTGCTGGCCTCCTTTGCACAGTGGCATCTGCTGACTGTGAAAACGCTCACTGGGACTTCTGTCTTAGAGGAGATGACCCTCGGTGAAGAGGTGACCGAGACTTCCAAGCCATTGAGGGTTTGCTGTGTCTGTCTTTGCAGACACCCCGCCGTGGCTTTTCTGGGCAGAGACCCTGAATTTGTGTCCTCTTCTCAAGGATAAGAGGAGGATGGACCCTGGCTGGCTGTCCTCAGGCTCAGCTTCCTGCTGTCCGGAGGAGCGGGCTGCGAGAGCACAGCGTCCTGAGCTGTCTGACCCCATGCACAGCGCTTGCTGAGGGCTCCCACCAAGAACTCCGGGGACTGTGTGCTCTGCTAGATGGGCTGTGTGCTCTCAGAGTGCAAACCTGTGAATAGCTTCCTGCGTGCTGAAGCTGCCCTGAACAAGGACAGTGTGCCAGTTGTCCCTTTGTCCCGCTGTTCTTCAGGAAGTACCAGGATCAATTTGGACCTTTGGGGGCCCAGAAGAGTCTGTTTTGAGCTTGATACAGCTTTAATCCCTTAATTACTTGTGCCCACTTTTCTTGCCTGCTGGCCCTTTGAGGAGCATTTGCTCTCCATACATACTTAGTACGCTTTGGTTTGGACAATTTAGGTAATTGGCAACTAGTGCTCTTTTTTGAGACAGGGTCTCAGAAGTAGGCCTGGATCTTTGTAGTCCAGGCTGGCCTTGCACTCACTATGCAGCCTAGGCTGGCTTGGAACTTGAGGCGATCCTCCTGCCTCAGCTGTCGAGCACTGGGATTACAGGTATGTGCCACCACACCCGGCAAGCAACTCATTTGACCTCATTGTGAGAAATTTTACCTTAGAGGCTGCCCTGGACAGACCTGGCAGGGGGACAGGAGGCTGGGAGGCCCCCTGCCCATGCACTGCACACTTGCACGCTCTGAGATGGGCAGGGAGGGCACCTCACCTTGGAGTGCACTGCTGTGGGCATCTGACACTTAAAAGTACTCAAGTGGTTTCAGGTAGCTTCGAGTTCCTGACCTTTCTGTAGAGAGCACAGTCTCAGAAACAACAGGTAGAAAGAGGGCCCACAGGGGGCAGACACTGCCCTCCTCCCTGGGTTCAGGGTACCCGAGCCCAAGTAGAGATTCACAGCACCGCAGATAGCGCCTGCCCAGTGTAGCAGGGCTAAGCCGGGCTCCTGGGCTCTGCAGCTGCTCCTGCTTGCTAGTGCATGGGGCCTGTGGTCCCACCCAGCTCAGCATGGAGTCCTCCCAGTCCTCTTTGGTGCTGCGCCTTGCTCTGCAGTCAGGAGCTCTCAGTTCAGACCTGCCCCAGAGGAAGTGCTGCTGTGGCCTAATGTCAGGGTTCACTGCTTCACTAGCACGGTTCTCCTATGTACCCACTTTCAGTTTTACAGAGGGTACAGTTTGAGCTGGTAGTTTTTAAGGGGCTTTTAAAATTTCACTGCATCGATCTCTACTCCCAGGGTAACATTTATGTAAAAGACCACTTGGATCCCCTCTTGCCTTCTGGCCAACATGCCTCGTGAGAGACCACTTGGTCCAGGCTGGAGGTTCTCATCCCAAGGTAGGGGCAACCCAGTGCCAAGGAAGGGCTTGGCAGTGCCTAGGAACTTCCTGAAGGGGTGCCCGTGGTGATGGTGGGGGTGTCCTGGCAGCTTGTGAGGGGCCATGATGCTGGAAACACCCTCCAGTCCTGGCACAGCACCCAAGAAGTTACACGGCCCTCGATGCCGGGCCGCAGTGCTAGTGTGGAAAAGCCTTGTCCTGAACTGGCACAGGTGTTCCCCCTTCTTGGTTTCTCATGTGTAACCCTTCAGGTTTAACGTTTTTACAAGATGAAGCGCCTTCTACAGAAATTCAGCCTTTAGTCATTGAGAGCCAAGGGATTACAGAGTTTTTTTAGTACAGTGAGGTTCTACCAAGGTATGTATAAAGTTCACAGAAGGACTGGAGACAGAAGCTCGGTTTCCCATCAGCCCAGGCAGGTAAACCCTTGCTGAGAGACCCTGATTTAGAGGAGAACTTTGGTCAGCATGGGAACTTCTGAGTGCACACCATTGGAAAACACAAATAATTTTCCAGCCCTGGTTCCCGGGTTCCCCAAACTGATACCTTTGCCCTGAGCCTCTCCTTGGCCTGGCCTTGGACCTGTGTGTGCTTTAATAACTGTGACAGGGCCTTGGTGTGCACCAGGCACCCCGCATGCCCGGTCATGCAGAGTCCACTCAGGCAACGCCCCATTGTCCTGAAGCCTGTGTTCCCAGGCAGGGCCTGAGAACAGGAAGTCTGTCTGCCTGTCCAGAGAACAGAGGGGCCCTGTGGGGCAGGGCAGGCCCCAAGCAGGATACTGTATGTAGTGGGCTCACCAGGCCTGTGGGAAAGGGGCGCCTGGTCCTGCTGCCCCAGGAGGGAGTTGCTGGGCACTGGGCCAACTGGGGTTTGCACTTCAGTTCACCAGCTGCTCTTGCTCAGCCCCTGCTGTTCTGCATCCTGCTTCTCCAGCCTTGGCTCCAGCCTGGGGCTGCTGTCTACACATCACCCGAGAATCACTGCGTTGCTCGCCTGCCACACCCCCTCCACTGCGGCTGCCTTGTGCCCTGCAGGTCCTCGTCGACCCCCAGGCAGCCCTTACCTGTGCACCCAGCATGTGGAGGAGTGGGTGATTCACGGCCCCACCCTCCTTCCCACAGGCTTGGGGTTTTTGCATAGGGGATTTTTCTGCCGGTTATTTTTTCCTCACCTCTTGGTGTATGAAAAGAACCTAGGCCGAGTAGGGCGGGTGGGGGCAGTGACCGCAGGCCAGGGTGCTCTCTGATCCCTGCAGCTGCCAGAGTCCACTCTGGCTCCAGGAGCACAGGCAGCTGCGTCCTGGTGCTGCTTGAAAGCTTTCGCAGGAGAGTGGTGGTGGGGGCGCTGATCACAGGGAAGGAAATGGAGCTGCAAGCGGGTGGCACAGTTACTCCAGCATGCAAATCAGCGCTGAAGAAGTCAAGGTAGGGTGCTGTGTATGCTGCTAATCCCTGGGCCATGACCATAGTGCAGGAAGTCTGGTCTTGGCTCTGGAAGAAGGCATGGTCAAGGTGCTCATGCCTGAGTACTGCAGCATCTGTTTTGGTTGGGCAGGGTGTGGAGGTTCTCACCCTGCTGTGACCTTGACCCTTAACTGGCACAGGCTGATGCTAAAGTTTCTAAGTGGAGAGTGAATGTAGAAGGACTAGGCAGCTGGGCATGTGGTGCACGCCTGTAATCCCAGCACTTGGGAGGCTGAGGTAGCAGGATCACCACAAGTTCCAGGCCAGCCTGGGGTATATAGTTTTAAGGCCACCTTGAATTATACACCTACAAAGTGAGATGTCTCAAAAAACAAAAGCTAAGTAAATAAATAAATAAAAGGCTAGGTGAGTAGGTGTTAGAAGGGTTCAGTGGTGGCCCTGAGAGAAGGGATGCTGAGATGTCAGTGGCCCAGGAGGTCTTGCGTGGAGACCCGTACATAAGAAGCAAGGAGCTTGTAGCATGGACTGCATCTTTGCCTGCGAAGGGGGCCTTAATCCTCTGGACCTGGTGGCTGCTGGCTGTTGTAGATGGATCTCAGTTGCTCTTAATTTCATTTTAAAGTTGTTGATAAGGCTCACTTTTTAAACTTGTCTATTTTCTGAAAACTGAGTGTCCACCAAGCAAGGGTTATTTTGAAGCTTTACAATAAAATCTTAGGATAGAAATTTGAAGAGGATGTAGTGGATTGATAGCTCATGGTCAACTTAGAAGCCCCCAGCTGCACTGAGTCAGTGTGGTTCTGGGTGTGGGAGGCCTACCTGGGGTTTGTTGCCAGCAGCATAAGAGGAAGAACTGGAGAAGGAAAATTTATTGGGAGTGGAGAAAGGCTATTGGAATTGGTGGAAGCTATTGGTTGTTTTGGAGGAGCTCGTCATGCCGGCTTTCCTGATGAACTTGGCTGTTTTCATCCTCCAAGGAGCTCGGGACCTCGTTGGCACTGAGAATGGCTTCAGTTCACTTTGGGGGAGCTCTGGTCCTCGCTTCGAGCATCACTTTCTGACTCCGGAAGGGACGAAGGTATGTTACTATTCTCCAGGAGAAGCTTGCTGCATTGGCTTCCCTGATGGGAACTTGGCCATCTTGATCATCGGAGGAGCTTGGGACCTCACTGTTGCTGAGGATGGCTGTGGTACCTTTCGGGGGAGCTTTGGTTTTTCTGAGCGTTGCTTCCTGGTTGCAGTGCAGATCCCTCAGCCTGCTAGCACAGATCCTTGATCCTTCTGGCAAAGACTTTCTAGATTCCACCACTGACCTTCGGGCCTTCCCAGCACAGATCCGTGAAACAGGCCTGCATGAGACGTTGTCATGTGCTCTGGGCCTCCAATTGGACTTGTGGGAGGCATTGTTATGAGCTCTGAGTATTCAGCTGGACTCATGCAGGACATATGTTGCAGGATCCAGGCCCTCCACTGGATTCCTTGGTCTTAGTATGTGGACACATTTCCTGCACTCTTGTATATCGTTCTTTGGGTGACTATTATAAATAATCATATAAAGTATGTGTCCTGTATTATATTGTTCCCCTTGCAAAATAAGCCCCAAACCAACACAGAGGGGAACATGTGGACAGGAACAGATCTTCGAGGGAAACTTCCACTAGCTTGAAAGTTCACAAGTTGAGATCAGATAGCTCACCCCGTCGAGCTCCGGTCTTCACGTGCTCACGAAGTGCCCAGAGATCTGCTTTACCATGGTTGAGTTCTTCAGCTGCCTGAGATGGGAAAGGCCTACGGAACAGCGTAACATTCAGTGTAAACGTTTGCAAGCGGCCAGTTTGAAAGAGATGCGAAGAGAGTATTTTATTAGCCCAGTAGGTGGTTCGGGGATAGAAATAGGTGGCTCTTGTCGCGTGGTCTTCTGGTGAGGGCGGTGGCGACAGTGGCCGCCTGAACTGTGGGGCAGGTGAAGAGGAGTAGACTAACCGGTTGTCAGAGGCAGAGATGCCATTAGAGGGGCCTTGGAGCCCAGTGCGGGAGTCACAGTGTCTAAAATGGGTTGGAAAAGTACAGGTCTAAATGATTCTTACATTTTTAAAGGGTTGTGAGAATAAGCAAAGGAGAAAAAAATTGGCGACACAAGCCTGGTGCAGCTCGGAGGCCTGCTGCCTGTTCTCTAGCTCTGTCCAGAAGGCAGTGTGCCGGCTCTTGGCTTCCAGAACTGGGGAATGCTTTACAGTCAGAAGCAACACCACCAACAGCAAAAAACAAGCAAAAAACACCCCAATGTCAAGTGTTCGATGGAGGGTTTGCAAAATAAAGAGCAGATGGTCTTCAGGGCAGTGTGGGCCCTGGTGGGTGGGGGATGGCAGGGATCCCGGGCTGCCCTCGTCCGTGTCTTTGGACTCAGATCTGAGGCGGGGAGCCTCAGGCTCCTTGGAAAAGGTGGCTGTGACCAGGAGTGGACAGTCAAGATGTGGGAAGCACCGCTTTATTTGAAACGCAGCCTCTGGACGGGCAGGCCATTTGATGGCAATGATTCTGTTGCTCTCCAGGTCCTGGGCTGCTGGTTGAGACTCCCGGGTTCAGGCTGGGGTGAGCGGTTGTGTGGCCCTCACGCTCCCCTTTTCTGACCAGCAGCAGACATCTTTGCTGTCTCTGACCCATGAACCGAGGCACTGAATGCACAGAGAAGAGCCGCTCTGTGGACAAAGGAGGGCGTGTGGCAGGTGTGCGTTTTCTACTAGGCCCAGGCCACACGGTGTTCTTTCACAGCCAGCTGAGGAAAAGGCCCTCTGACTCGAGGCATGGCCACTCCCAAGGGCAAAGCTGCACAGAGAAAGCTAGGTGGGTCCTGACTCTGTCAGCGCCTCTGCCCGGGGACAGCACAGGAAAGGGCAGATGAAGAGAATCGCCAGGCGTGGTTGCACACACCTGTAGTCCCAGCACTGTGGAAGGCTGAGGTAGGAGGACCTCAAGTTTAAGCACAGCCTGGGCAACTTAGAGAGACCCTACCTCAAAATAAAAAATAAAAAGGGTTGTGCATGTCACTCAGGGAGAGGGCCCCAGGTTCAATCCCCAGTACTGGAAAAAAAAGGAGGAAAAAGATTTTTCCCACTCTGCCAATACTGTGGTACAGTCCGAATCTTCTTAGTGTGCGCCCTTGGACCAGTGTGTGAAAATCAGGTTGTGCATGTTGCACACATTGTACCTGACAGCACATTGTGGCGTGGCCTGGGTGAGGGGCACAGGGTCACCACCCACGGCCTCTGCTGTGGCTCCCTGTCCAGCCGGCTGTGCTGCGGGTGGGGCGCTCTGACCGTTGTAGCCTCTCTGGCTAGAACTTCGGCCCTTGCGCACAGACGTGCAAAGGTCGGAGGCTGAGCACCTCTCCAGGCTGAAGCTGCTCCATCGAGGGCTGCTGCTGAGCAAGGGTGAGCTACAGAGGCTGCAGCCAGCCCAGGCCCCGGCGAGGCCTCGTCTGCCCGGGCCCTCCTCACGGCACCCTGAATCTCCACAGACTGACATAGCAGCAGCCTTTGGTGGGGCCCAGTGTTCGTAGCCTTGAGTGGGCGGGAGCCTGGTGGCCTTGGGGGACCTCCTATGTGGCCCGAGATTCTCACTCGTGCTCGAGACAGGCGTGGTTTGCTCCATGAGCCGCGTGTCTCCGTGCCTCTGCGCATCTTGGGAAGGAGGCAGCGGGTTCGAATGCTTAGTGTTCAGAGGATGCAGGTGTCACCCTGCCCTTGGGATCGGCAGTGGTGCGGTGCATGTTGTCTGTTTGTCTCTTTTGGAGGCCTGGTCTGGGGCATTTTTACAACAATGGGAACATACTGACATTCTTAGTTTTCAAAAGTATTTTTAACTAAAAAAGGGGCACTCATTCAGCTACAGGAAAAGCTTTGTAATGGGTACATCACAAGGTGATTGGACCAGGGCTTTAATCCCGTCCATGCAGTGGCCCCAGTCCGTGAAGGATGGCACCAGCACTGCCCCCGCCTCCCCCGGCCAGCCGGTAAGCACCACGGAGGTGGCCGCCTTGCTGTTCTATTTAGGGAAGGAAGACAGGAAAAGGCCTGTGTTCAGTATAGACAAGATTCTTTCCCATTTCTGGTTGGTTGAACTGCCAGCACTGACTTCCAGGATTCCAGATACTGTTTTTTGTGGGTTTGGGGTGTTTTTGTAGTACCAGGGATTGAGCTCAGGGCCTTCATGCAGCACTGCAGCCACACCCCTTTTATATTTTTTGTTTTGAGACAGTGTCTCCCTAAATTGCCCAAGCTAGGCACAAACTTGTGATCCTCCTGCCTCAGCCTCCCAAAGTGCTGGAATTATAGGCATTGATACCACACCTCGGTCTTGTTATCAAGATAGAATTATTCTATGTGATTATTACTACATTTTGTGATATTAGAAGTTAATAATTTGCTTTTTAAAACAGTAGCCTTAAGGTATAATTCACATATAAAATTCACCATTTCATCCAGACGTGGTGGCACATACCTGTAATCCCAGCACTTGGGAAGCTGAGGCAGGAGGATTGCTGCAAGTTCAAGACCAGCCTGGACTACAAAGTGAAACTCTGTCTAAACCAAAAAAAAAAAAAAAATCACTACTTCAAAGTGTACAGTTCACCGGGTTTTGGTATGATTGGGAGTTTTACAACAACCACCACTAATCTGAGAACATTTTCATTATCCCCAAAGAAACCCATTAGTCATTAGTGTTACTTCCCACTCTCCCTTCCCCAGGCCTCCGCAGCCACTGACCCTCTCTGTGCCTGTTGAACAGCGATGTCTGGAAATCTCACATACATGCAGTCATGTAGCACATGGTCTCTTGTGGCTAATTTCCTTTATGTAGTATTTCCAGGGTGCTGCCTTGCAGCATGTATCATTGCTTCATTCCTTTTTATAGGCAAGTGATATTCCACTGTGTGGGTACTACCACATTCTGTTTACCTGTTGGTCAGTTGGCATTGAGTTGTTCCTCTGTCGGGCGCTAGGACCAGTGCTGTTAGGAGCAGACTGTGTAAGTTTTTGTGTGAGTAACTTCCTGTTCTGTTGTTTACAGAGCCAGGACACCTTGTAACTCTGCTGAACATCTTTTGGGACTGCCAGCTTGACTTGGCAAACAGCTGATACGTTTAACTTTCCCATCAGCCTGCGGGAAAATTTGCTCTTCTGCCTCCTCCCCTGTTATCTAGTGGGTATGAAGTGGCCTCCCATTGTGAGCAGGGTTCACCTTCTCCTGGTGATTTTTGACACTGACCGTCTTTCATGTGTTTATTGACTGCTTGACTTCTCTTCGCAGGAAAAATGTTCAAATCCTTTGTCCACTAAAATTGGATTATTTATCTTTTTATTGCTGAGTTACAAGTTCTTTGCATTTGCAGGATGCAGTTTCTTCATCAGGTACAGGATTGGAAATCTTTCTCTGACTCTGGCTTATCTTGTTGCTTTCTGGACCACAGGAAAGTTTTTGGCCTTGATAAATCCCAGTTTATTTTAAAGAGAGTTGTAAAAAAAAATAGCAACATACCAACATCACAGACATAAACAAAACAAAGCAAGAACATTAAAAGTGATACAGGGTTTCAAAACAAAATGACAGGAATTAACAGTGTTTGTTATATTACATATTGTTATCTTCCTTTGCTCAGATTACCAGATGTAAGAATGGAAGATTGTTCAAACCACTGAAGAGAATAAAAAATTATTAAATAAAACATTAGAGACAATACAGAGTTTGACTAGACAAGATGGTAGGAATTCACCATGGTAGTTCCATTGCATATTGTTGCCTTCAGATCAGTTACTCAGATTACCAGATACAAGCATGCAAAATTGGTCAGAACATAAAAAATTTTAAGCGTTAACTGTTCCTTTCAGTACCATCAGACATCAGCAGTACAGTTACCCCAGCTATTCTTTATGTACATATATATGTATATATATATTTTTTGCCTTCTTTCCCTCATCCCAGTCGTTCCTTCCTTTGAGCAGTTTCTTTCCCTTTCCTATCATCTGTTGTATGTTTTGAGTTTTACTTACTCTTTCAGGTTCCTATACCAGGGAGACAATATGATATTACACATGTGGAAGCTCAGTCTATTGTTTGGCTTTTATTTCATACCTAAAACCATTGCCTGACCCAAGTTTATGAAGATTTGTACTGGTTTTCCTCTGAGAGTTAAAAAGTTTTCCTCTTCTGTGGTCCATTTTGAGTTAATTTTTGTGCGTGGTATAAGGTAGGGGTTTGGTTTTGTTTTTGTATGTGGGTATTCAGTTGTCCCTTTGCTGGAAGGGTTATTATTTCTCCATTGATGGGGTTGGTATCCTAATCAAAAATTAATTGGGCACAAGAAACAAATCTACCATAAAAGCAAGGCTTATTTTCAGATTTTAAATCTGTTGGTGTGTGTGTTGGTCAATTTTTTTTTTTTTTTTTTTTTTTTGAGACAGGGTCTCACTGTGCAGGCTGTCCTTGAGCTCATTTTGTAGCCCAGGCTGGTCTCGAACTTGCAACGATCCTTTTGCCTTAGCCTCCCGAGTGCTGGGATTCCAGGTGTGCACCAGCATGTCTGGCTTTGTCAGTGTTTTGATTATGGTAGTAAGTTTAAAATGGGGAATTGTTGGTCCAAACTAGTTCTTCCTTTTCAAGTTTGTCTTGCCTCTTTGGAGGCCTTTCTATGCTGTTCAGGATCATTCTGTCAGTTTCTACAAAATATAACTTGGTTTTTACTTTTTTTTTTTTTTCTTTTTTCATTTGATCATGAATACGTTTCTTAGCTGGTAGCTGCCAGGGCAGCAGCTGGAGCCAGCCATGGCTCCTGTTGCCATGCACTGTTAAGTGTAAACTGTACTCCATGTGCCTGTCTAGCAAGCTCAAGGTCCTGAGTTTGATTCCCGGTACCAAAAAACAAACTAAATGTCATCAAGTGTAGACTGCACTCCAGATTTTAAAGGTTTAGTGTGGAAAATAAAGAACATTAAGCATCTTATTAATCATTTTTGATATTGAGTACATATTGATAGAAATTTATATTATGTTAAAGAATGTAGACTGAGTAATTTTTCCTCTTTCGGTGTGGTTTTGGTTTTGATATGGCTACTAGAATTTAAAAAGCTAAGTGACTCTAACGTTTTCCTGCGGACGGTGATTTCCTCATAGCGCGTGATTGTGCAGTGCTGTGTCCTGTCAGCTTCTGCATTCCCCTCTCGGGCTGGGCGTGGAGGCTGCTCCCTGCCCTCTCCGGGCGCGTGGCCTCTGTGGACACGTCAGCTCGCCTTGCTGTGCTGGGCCCATGGACTCTTGTGGGCTTATTGAATGGATGAAGTATGTTTCATTTTAACAAAAAAGTAAGATTTTAAAGTTAAGTCTGTGAACACAGCAAAAATTGACTTAGCGCCATGGGGAGCCAAGCTCTGTTTCAGGCTGTGGGGTCCAGCTGAGATCAGGAGCCTGTGGAGAGAGGTGGACCTGCATTCAGGGTAAGGGCAGGGGCCAAGCCTGTGCCTGTGTGGTGCCAGGGAAGGTCTTTGTAGCAGGTGACACTGAGTGGGGGTCAAAGGGTCAGAGGGGAGGGGCCCGGGAAGACCAGAAGCAGAGTGGCCTGGCAGAGGCGCACAGGCCCAAGGCCGGGGCGGGGGGACCATCATGGTGGCACTGTGGCCACTACTGATGGATGGGTGGGTGTGGGAGGAGTGGGTGGCCTCTGAGCTGAGCATCCGTGCATCACCCGAGCTGGGATGGCGGAGACGGTGGAGGAGGCAGCACAGGACGTTCGCCCAGCGTGGCCCTGCATTTGGAGTTGCCCCCAGGAGTGCCAAGCTGTAGTGGAAATGTCAGCCTTGGGTGTCCAGCGGCAGGTGGTGCAGGGGCCAGCAGTTGCTGGATGTCCAGCGAGGGCATCATGGGCTTGGACTGGCGTGTCGAGGTGAGGGCGGGTGGTGGGCAGCCGGGAGGAGGGCGCGTGTGTGTGCAGGCTGCCTGGGTGCTGTAGGGAGGAGCTGAGGGGCCTCCCACCCTGGAGGGCCAGCTGGAGCTAAGAGTGCCCATGAGGAGGAAGGACGAAGAGTGTGTTCCAGGGCTAAGAGTAGAACATGTCTGAGTTTTTAAGATAAACTAGAAGACCTCACACAAACGGCTGCTTCACTGCGCTCTCGCTCGCAGGGTCTTCCTCCCGGGCCCTGGGGTATTTTGTGGAAAACTTTACGTTCGTTCAATAAGCCACTTCATTATCATAGTCTATTTTTTTTTTTTTTTAGTAGGGAATTAGAACTGGATGTTGTATTACACAATTATCTTCACATTAGTTAACACAAAAACATTAAAGGAAATACCAAATTATAGATAAGATAGTAGGGAATTTGCACTGGATGCTGTATAATATAAAGTTATCTTCATTTCTGCTAATACAAAAACGACTGAGGAAATACAGAATTATAGAGAA